>JAEQML010072422.1:0-15519 GCA_016904865.1 Pissodes strobi
TTTTTTGTGAGCTATCTGACACTGCTCTTTTATCCTTGGCTGACGCAATTAATCACTCCTTTGTAGGAGGATGCTTTCCGGATTTTCTGAAGAAGGCAATTGTAATCCCGTTGCATAAGGGGGGGATGATGACACTCCTTCCAATTTTAGACCAATATCTCTGTTACCTACCTTATCCAAAATAATTGAAAAACTGGTTAAGGATAGAGTCATGTCCTTTCTGTTGAGGTATAATGTGCTTAATGTTGACCAGTTCGGTTTTCAGAACAAGAAGTGCACAAACGATGCCATTTTTGCATTCTTGGAGCGCTTATATGTCAGTTTGAATGACGGTGCCGTCGCTGGCGCGGTGTTCTGTGACCTGACGAGGGCATTTGATTGCGTCAGTCACGGTATACTGTTACGGAAACTCGAGTTGTATGGTTTCAGGGATGTATGCCTGAGGTGGTTTAAGTCCTATCTTTCAGCAAGGACTCAGGTGGTTTCTTTTGGAGGCCGGAAGTCTGGTGTTGGTGGTGTGGAGTGTTAAGTGCCCCAGGGGTCGGTCCTTGGACCAATTTTGTTCCTTTTATATATTAATGACTTACCTTCCCTGGATATTAGGGGCAAATTTACGCTCTTCGCTGACGACACCACCATTCTTTGGCACGGGACTGATTCAGTATCTCTGAACCAGCTGATTACTGCAGATCTAGTAAGGATTAAGGACTGGTTCGATAGTAACTTGTTGACCTTCAATATTAAAAAAACTAATCTTTTGACATTTAAATGCACCTTAGATGACATCCAGCTGGGGACATTGAATATTGACAACCTAGATGATGTTAGGTTCCTTGGCATTCATGTTGATAGGGCACTGACTTTTGCAACACACATTGAAAAGCTTACTGCAAAATCGTCCTCTGGTTGTTATGCCTTAAGATCAGTGGCCAGGGAACTGGACTCATCTGCTACTAAAATGGTCTATTCTGCTCTCATTGAGTCTCATCTGAGGTATGGGATTCCCTTTTGGGGCAGCTGCAGTGAGTATTTGTTTAATTCGGTGTTTGTCTTGCAGAAGAAAGCTATGCGTTTTATGTTTGGAATGAAGGGAAGAGATTCTTGCAGGCCCTTTTTTATGAGAGAGGGTATAATGACTCTTCCATGTCTATATATAGCAGAGAGTGTATACCTTGTCTTTAAGAAGTATAAACACACTATTACCGAGGGTCCATATTTATAATACTCGACAAATCCACAACATCCCTCTACCGATACCAACAACGAGCCAGATAAGAAAATCATTTATTTATAATGCCAAGAGAATGTTCAATCGCCTTCCGGTGAATATAAGATGTATTCAGAACATGTCTAAATTTAGGAGGGAGACTAGGAGACTGCTGGTACGGAAGGCCTATTATACTGTTACTGAGTATTTTGAGGATCGGTTGTGAAACTAGTTGACTTAGTTCAGGTTTTTACATCTAAATTCTAAATGTTTTAAAGTTGGTTTACTGACTATGTGTTGTGATAGAATTTGTTTGGGCGATTCATTTTTTTTTGTTTCCACTGATTCTGCTCTTGTCTTAGTATTAAGTATTTTATTTTTAAATAGTTATGGTTCAGCTTTGTCAATGAATACCACATGTATTTTGGACATTAAAGCATGTTTTGATTTTTTTTTGATTTGATATATTCAATCATCTTCCCTTGAGCATTAGGCAGATCCGAGGCGAGCGTCATTTTAGAAGGGCACTGAAGTCGCTGCTCATTGGACGACTATTTTATAGTGTCTCTGAATTCTTTTTGGAGCACTTTATTTCGGGATCGTGACTTTTTTAGCTTTAGTAAGTTAACTTTTATATGCTGTTTGCCTTTTGTTTTGTTTATTTTGTTTTATCGTTCTTTATATTTCTTATGTTAACTTGTATAATATTTTATATTTTATTTCAACTCTGGGCTTAAAACAGATATATTTTGCGGTAGATAAGGCTGTACACACTAAATGTTTTGTTTTACTGATGTTAATCTTGTTTAGTACTATTTTACTTATATGCCATTTTGTGATATTCTCCTGTTTGTATTCCATGTGAGTGTTTTGTTGAATTGCCAGTTAATGTTTCTCACATTTTACACTTTTGCATGGTATTTATAATAAGCTTTGTCAACAATACAATGTATTCTAGACAATAAAGCATGTTTTGAATTTGAATTTGAATTTGAAGAGACCCCGTCATTGTACTAATCGTGACACGACTCTTCTCTGAGACGTTGTCATTCTTTTTATTCGCGATAATATTTTCCCCATTTGTCTCTATAATCATGTTCTCGTTATTATAGCCAGCAAGAGTTTTAGTATCAAACGTGAGTTCGCCGTCCTAGTTACGGATTTTCATTGTATAAGAAGCTTCTTAGTTCATTATTTCATATTTGAAATACCGCTGCGGCCAGGCTAGTCTGAGTACATTTTATAGTCTTCCAATTATTATAGCTAACATGTTATTATGCCGTACCCTATGCCAGTGCTGTTTAAGTATTCTCAATGAAGGCGGAGGTATTAATTCACCTGCTTGCTTTCCCATGATGTTTTTATTGAACACATATAGTGACACCCAGTAGGTGTTTAGTTTTCATCATTCAGATTGAAAAATTATCCTTTCTACACTGGGTCATATTTATTGCATTTCATTTTAACTACTAATTTACTATCCCTTTTGCTTAAAATTGCTAAGTCATCAATTCCAAACACTTCAAATCACGATGCATCGACATATATTTCTATATTTTTTATGCTATAATATTAGTATATTAAACAAACGGCTTCATTTCCGTAATTACTTCGCTGCTGCCGTAAGATCACGATATATTACTACTGTGTAACATAATATCGTTTATCGTTTCGATCATCCTACGTTATTTGGAATATCAAATGTGTTCACGTTAATGCAAATATTTGGTTACATACCCTCAGGACTTGATCTCTTTTCCATGAAAATTTTATATTTTGGTGAAAAGAATATTGCTGTTCAATTTGAATTTATAAAGCCTTTATTACCAAACAGTAATAATTATTTTATACAAAAAATTTTATATGTGAAATAATATATTCAACTCAATTTTCAATTTATTTAGTTAATTATTTTCGTGATTTTTAAATATTGTAAACCAATGGTTCTATTATAAAAATAACACTCAGTCTAAAGTTTGAAATTGGTACTTGATCTTGAAAAATAATTATTATGCTTATTATCTAAGCATGCTTTAAAAGCATTCAGTAAACATATAACAAAATAAGACACTTTAAATTAAAAGTTAATTATTTAAAATCGAAGCAAAGTTAATACTGTAATACTATAAGTGAACAAAGAAAAAAACTTATAAAACTAACATAACTTTTAGTATAGTGAAGTAAACTTCAAATTAATCAACTTATGTCTCAAAAGGACACGTTATCATTAGTCGTTCCCTAACGATGAGACACGCGCATGACCCCCCTCTGATTATTATACTATTCCGAGTCATCAATAGACATACCTTTGCCTTAAATCAAGCGAGCTTATATTCTCTATCACCAACTGAGCTACCCAACTTCAAAGAGCACAGAGCAACGATAACAAACGCCTTTTTTTGTGACACGTGGTGGAGGCGCCGCCGCGCCCGCCGGGCGGAGTATGAGTAGGAAAAAAATTGAAATGCAAGTATTAACGATAAGTACCATAATGGAAAAGTTGTAATAAAAACAAATAGGCATTAGAATAAAATAGAAATTGAAAAGTAAAATAAAGATATAGCTAACAAAGAAATAGATTTATAATTTTGAAAGCAAACGTTAAAAACAGGCCATATTATAAGGAATGTCGCAGCCAAGTGTTCCCTTACAGGGAAAATCATAAATCAGACACTTGGACGGCAGAGTATGTGAGGAACTAAGAAATTAAAATAGAGTTCCATATAGGAGTATATAGAAAGTGTGTAAATAAAAAATAAATAGTATAGGACGAGACATTTAGAGAAAGTTATAATACAAAGCTTGTATGGAAAATAAGTTACATTAACATGAACCTAAGCAGCAATGATAGATATCAAATGGAGCCATAAACACACGAATAAAAGTTACATCACAAAAAACCTAACTTAGAGATATAATAGATAGGGTAAAAAAATATATACTAAATATGGAATCATACTAAATCGATAGAATAAGAGACCATAAAGTATGGAAACATTGAAATAATAGAATAAATGGAATATACGTTAATACGAGAGAACCTAGAATAAGGATTAAGGCAAAAGGAAAAATAAATATACAATATCGAGACACGAACCAACTAAAAAATAATATGGTATTTACAAAAACGCCGAATATACGAAATAAACAAAAAACATGAAACCTGAAACCTGAAAAAAATATGAGCATAGACATATGTACAAAATACAGAAATAAAGTCGATTGAAATACAACGTAGTTAGATACTGCAAACAAAACCATATCATTTTTGATGCACATTCAGATAGACACGGCAGTCCTCAGCATTAATCCCACAATAGCGCCTAATAATATTAAGTACACCATAAGCATCAAAAGTGTATCATGGTTCTAACTAGCGTTTTACTAGCGAAATCTTATAGCCTATGTGAATTAACGTGCACCGAAAAAAATAGTCAGATTATTAATCAATTATTATCTTTCTTAGAAAATGCGCATACTCTGAAAGGGCTAATATTAATTAAAACTACTAATATCCAAATCAACTCATCGTTACGGTTAATATAATTGATGACAGTCGATAGGTGTAAATAATGCACATATTTCTTAAATATCCGATAATATCAATATTATTCCAAGCAATGTTAGAAAACATTCTTTCATATTAGGGGTCAAAAATCGATGTTACATAATCACAAAAAGTCAGTAATCGATTTAAAACCAGGCCAAATACACTTGCTAACAAATGTTATTATTGGCAACAGAAACGCAATAACAAAATCAAAGCCCTAACGCCCATACCTGAAAACATCAAACGTCGATGCATTGCAACATCTCGATAACAACGACACGACACGACGATGACGTCAAAACAACAGTGAAAAATGATGGTACGTACATCTAAAAAGCAGTTAAAGTATATCAACAAATATGTTCACATATTTTCTGAACATAACTATAATATGAACATAAAATCAGTCAATATAATATGATTCGCTAACATTTATTATTTTAATTTTAATAATTAATTAATTAATTACAGACTTTTCTGGAAATTCTAAGAATAAACATAATTATGTTCCATTTTTATGTGTAACTTACAATTAAAGACAAAAATTTTAAAAATATTATTGTTTTCTGTAAATTCAACAATAAACGAACCCAAAGAGCAGCCAAGTGGATACCCACAGCAAATATTCTGATTTAAGTAGGGGTTAGCATGGGTAACCATTGGTTGAAATCCAGAACCGAATTAAGCTAGAAGCATGGTCAAAACTGGTGCTTTGAAATGTAACATATACAGTGTGTCCGCGGATGGAGTGCACAAGAGGAAAAAATTCTTTATTTTTCACTTTACGACAAAAAGTCATTTTTTATAAAAAGTTCTGCTTGTCGAGAAAAGCAATTTCCAATATAAATTTTTTTAATCAGATGTACAGGGTGTTAATAAATTAGAAAAAATAGAAAATGCCTCAAGAGAGAAGTACTATTATTTATTATTTTTATCAAAAATTTCATGAAACAAGTTGTTTATAAAATAACATAAAGTCTAAATACGAATTTTGAGACGAAAATTCGAATATTTAAAATTATTCTACATAGCTACCTCCTACCTCCACACACTTTTCCGCTAACCTAATAAATTTACCACTGAGAGAGTTTTCACCTATCCATAAACGTATTCGGCACCAAAAGTGTATCAGCACTCATTGGGCTGTCTTTTGTTTTAAAAAATTAGTATCGTTGCATAAATTTTTTGAGAAAATCTTAGGTAAGAAATCGCAATCACTCCCCTCAAGGCACGGTTGATAGCTTAAGGAAAGCGATTTTGAAGTTATTGACATTTATTCAGAAAATGTTCGAACTCGAAATAGAATAGAGTCGAATATATGTATATGCATGTTTAAGCTAATGTTTCTATTATAAAAATAACGCTCAGTCTAAAGTCTTAACTTCGTACTTTATCTTGAAAGCTAATTATTATGCTTATTGTCTAAACATGTTTTAAAAACACTCGGTAGACATTTAATAAATTTTAGTATAAAAATGCGCGCAAACCGAGAAAGGAACGACTTAATCCAGTGGGTAGTATCTTACAGAGTTTGGCATGACGGACTGCTCAACAAACTGCCGTCCTTTGGACTGCCAGCCTGTCTCTGCTGCTGGCTTGCCAGTTTCCTTAAAACCGATCTCTGCACGTCGCAGTTGATGGTCACATTTCAGACACATTCACCATTAACGCTCAGGACGCAATACTTTCACCAACTCTGTTCCTCATCTGTATTAATGACCTCCTGACCGAAACGAATAATCATGTTTACAGTTTTGCAGATGACAGTACTCTTGTCTCCCAATTCAGATCAGAAAAACCCTTACCAGCGACTGAGACTTATAAACACAGGCAGGAGCAGATTACAGCAATTAATCAAGACCTGGAGAAAGTTCAACCTTGGGGCGACAGAAATTTGGTTGAACTGGACCATGCAGCAAAGACCCAAGCAGTCACTTTTACCAAGAGGGCCAATACGGCGCGGCGGGCCCTGAGATCATTATGGCAGCATCGATCATTCCTTCATTATTGTCAACCGGACTGCTGGGTGTCTCAATCAACAGCAATATGTCCTGGCATGATCACGTTGCTAACATCGCAAAATCACCTCCCAGAAGCTTGGTGCGCTATTTCGCAACAAAAACTTGTATACACCGCTACAAAGCGCCAATAAGACCGTGCTTAGAATATTGCTCACACATCTGGGGTGCCGCACCAAAGCACACCCTCAAGCTGCTGGATTCCATTCAGAAGAGAGCTGTGCGTCTTGTCAGCGACCCGGAGTTGAGCCGGAATCTGGATAGTCTGGAATACCGCAGACATATAGTGGAGATGTCTCTGATTTACAGATACTTATCACGGCAAATGTTCCCAGGATTTGGCCCGCCTTATCCCGCCTTTGGCAACGCCTATCAGACAGTCGCGACAGATGGCAAGAGCGCACCAGTTCATCGTACAACTGGAAGCACCTAGAATATCGCTTTACAAGAACTCCTTTGTCTGGCGCACTGCATCACAGTGGAACTCACTCCCAGGACATCTGTTTCCCCCTAATTACAACCTACAACTATTCATGAACCGTGTCAATCAACTTTTACGCACACATACCGAACGTCGAGCGCCATAGGATCTCCCTTTAGTATGTGTGTCACTACCATAAAAAAAGTCAAACGCTCTCTGGTAAATAGTTTAAACCTTCTCCGTTTCAGCGTCTATTTACCTTTACGGGAATGACCCTGGTTGGGCTAACCTAGCATACCTAATCCCCATTCAGTCAATTGTAACTCTACGTGAAACAACTGGATAGTCCCTTCCATAAAACAAGTCAGTTTAGAGTAAAAATAAATTATTTATAATCAAACCAAAGTAAATAAGTGAACAAAGAAAACCTCTGAAATTTAATATATCTTAAAGTACAGTAGAGTTAAAACTGACCTTGTCTAATATCTAAGTCTGAAAAGGACTCATCATCATCATCATTAGGCGCTCCCCAACGAAGGAACATGCGCATCACGTCCTTCTGATTATTATACTCTTCTGGGTAGTCAATAGACATACATTTACACGTCAGACTGCTGCGAAGAGATCATGCAAGTAATCTCCTCAGGAATGGAAGCATACATCCCAAATTCCATCAAGTTACCATCAAAAGGAAAGCCCTGGTTCGACAAAAGATGCGAAAGAGCTGTAGGAAGGAAACAGCAAGCCTATAAGTACTGGCAGCAAAATCAGACCGCTGAAAATCGCAATTATTTTATCGAAGCAAGAAACGAGTGCAAGCTTGTGATCGACGAAACTAAGGACAAACACAATCAAAGGATCAGGAATAAACTTTTGCAATGCCCCAGTGGCTCCAGGAATTTCTGGTCGGTAGCAAAGGCAGTAAGTAACAACTTTACAAAAACGTCTCTCCCACCTTTGACGGACGAACGTGGCATCACGGCGACTACAGCCAAAGAAAAAGCAAACATGCTCGCCAAAATGTTTTCATCGCACTCTACCTTAGACGTGCCCCAAAGCAAGACTCTCCCCACTATACCGAACATCAACACCACCATGGCAGAAGTCAAGTTTTCTCATCGTGATATTCGCAAAATCCTTAAAGAACTAGATACGCAAAAGGCATCAGGACCGGACGGAATACCTGCCATCGTGCTAAAGAACTGCGCCAACGAACTAACACCTGTTTTTTCCAGGCTTTTTTCTCTTTCTTACAGAAAAGGGATTTACCCATCCTCTTGGAAAGTCGCTCGAGTGCAACCTGTTCCAAAAAAGGCAAGAAAACCACGCCCTCAAACTATCGCCCGATTGCCTTGCTTCCAATAATCTCCAAAGTCATGGAACGTGTAGTCAACCAGCAACTACTCAAGTACCTCGAGAGCAACAGAATAATCAGCGATAATCAATACGGCTTTCGCAAAGAGAGATCGACAGGAGATATATTGGCCTATGTCACTCATATATGGAGTAGGGCAATTGAAAACTACGGAGAGTCTCGAGCGATTGCGTTGGATATTTCAAAGGCATTCGACAGAGTTTGGCATGACGGACTGCTCAACAAACTGCCGTCCTTGGGACTGCCCGCCTCTCTCTGCAGCTGGCTGGCCAGTTTCCTTAAGAACCGATCCCTACATGTTGCAGTCGATGGACACATCTCGGACACATTCACCATCAACGCGGGCGTGCCTCAGGGCGCAATACTTTCACCAACTCTGTTCCTCATCTATATTAATGACCTGCTGATCGAAACGAATAATCCTGTTTACAGTTTTGCAGATGACAGTACCCTTGTCTCCCACTTTAGATCAGAAAAACCCTTACCAGCGACTGAGACTCATCACCGCAGACAGGAGCAGATTACAGCAATTAATCAAGACCTGGAGAAAGTTCAAACTTGGGGCGACCGAAATTTGGTCCAGTTCAATGCAGCGAAGACCCAAGCAGCAACGTTTACTAAGAGGGCCAATACAGCGGGCCCTGACATCATTATGGCAGGATCGACCATTCCTTCATCCTCGTCAATCGGGCTGCTGGGTGTCTCGGTCAACAGCAATATGTCATGGCATGACCATGTTGCTAACATCGCAAAATCAGCCTCCCAGAAGCTTGGTGCGCTATTTCGCAACAAGAAACTCTATACACCGCAGCAGTTGCTCTTGCTGTACAAAGCGCAAATAAGACCGTGCTTAGAATATTGCTCACATATCTGGGGTGCCGCACCAAAGCATACCCTAAAGCTGCTGGATTCCATTCAGAAGAGGGCTGTGCGTCTCGTCGGCGATCCGGAGTTGACCCGGAATCTGGATAGTCTGGAACATCGCAGACATGTGGCCGAAATGTCTCTGTTTGACAGATACTTTCACGGCAGATGTTCCCAGGATTTGGCCCGCATAATCCCGCCCCTGGCAACTCCTGTCAGACAGTCCCGACAGACGGCAGGAGCGCACCAGTTCGTAGTACAACTAGAAACACCTAGAACATCGCTTTACCAGAACTCCTTTGTCTGGCGCACTGCATCACTGTGGAACTCACTTCCAGGACATCTGTTTCCCACTAATTACGACCTACAAATATTCAAGAACCGTGTCAATCAACATCTTCGCACACACACCGCTCGTCGAGCGCCATAGGATCTCCCTTTAGTGTGTGTGCCACTGCCATAAAAAAAATTAACTTTTAAATCGATAATAATACTAGGGATAATTAGTACACTGCTTTTAGATGTTTCAAAATAATTTAATGAGATATTTTTCTCTGCATATGTTTCGGCTTGATGAGGCCTTTATCAAGAGTAGTTGTATACTAAAATCTAAATTGTTATACCCTACTAAACCGCCTGATGGTATTTTGTTTTATTGCACTGTCAATTATGCAGGTGGTTAAAGAGCAAGTCAGTTGGTCGTTCGTATTTAAAACGTCTCTTTTTTTGTGACTTTTGGATTTCTAGGTACATTTCTAGGTACTCCTAAAAGTTCAGCCTTTTGCCTTTTGTTTCCGTGTGTAAAGTTTGACATTATTCGTATCTATAAAATGGTTATTTTCTATACAATGTTTTGCTAAGCCAGAGTTTTTAAAAAAACTCTGGCTTAGCAAAACATTGTATAGAACATTGTATAGAAACTAACCATTTTATAGATACAAATAAAGTCAAGATTTTACACACGGAAACAGAAAGCAAAAGGCTGAACCTTTTGGAGTACCTAGAAATTCAAAAGTCACAAAAACGGACGTTTTAAATACGAACGACCAACTGACCTGCTCTTTAAACATTTGCATAATTGACAGTGCAATAAAACCAAAATACCGTCAGGCGGTTTATTAGGGTAAAACAATTTAGATTTTAGTATACAACTACTCTTGATAAAGGCCTCATCAAGCCGAAACATATGTAGAGAAAAATATCATATTAAATTATTTTGAAACATCTAAAAGCAGTGTACTAATTATCATTATTATTCATTGATGTTTCACAAGGATGCTACCGCCGAAACTATTCGTTGTATTTAAATCGATATTTCTCTGAAATGCCGCTTTCACACATGGCAATCATTGGAACTGAAAACTTAATATATTTGACATGAAATATTTTGAAAAGAACTATTCCTTTATGTTCAAAGTCTGATTATATTTTTGAAATCAAGAGGACTTCCATTTTATGCATTCTTATATAGGGTGTTTCATTAAAAAAAAATCTAGATAGCTTTTTAGATTTTGCGATGTTCATTTTATTCTTTCTAACGCAAATTCTTATAACTTGCAAAAAAACTACAACTTTCAACTAGATGGTTTTCTTCTACCTCCAAAAGCAAAGGCATGAGAAGCCGCAATAACTACGAGGAAAAGATCTATCGTGTACTTTCAAATAGACTCACAGTAATCAGTATAACACTCGTTGAGCTTTTATGCTCTGTTAAAGTAATTGTCTCATATACATTAGTTAGCATATATACCTCCCTATGTCTGGTCCTATGCCAACCAAAATTATTTCCTACATTAATATAATAATCCAAATCATTGGCAAACATTAGTTTTGCAAGGGTGACTTACTGCAATCGTTTCCTTCAAGAAACTAATGAATGGATTTTGCCATTTGCTTGAAACCAAATGAACTTATACTGTTAATTAGCAGGATTAGGAAATATATTTTCAGGTTTTTATAAATAGCAATTTATGACACAGAGTCGTTTGCCATTATCAGGCAAAGCGTTATAATATGTTTCTAAGGTATCAGCATATATGGTTTTACACTTGTTTTTTGATTGACTTGATCTGGATAAACATTGAAATTAATGTTGTTATTTTGTGTTTCTATAAACTAGGATATATCCCTATAATGATATTAGAATTGGGCAAAGAGGCAGTGTTTCATTTCTAGGTTTCTGTTGAGATCAAGATTTACAGTTCCTCTTGGCACAAAAAAGAGTTGTAAGATGTATCTATGGTATTCCAATGAAGGCTTCACGTCTATATTTAAAGAATTTCAGAATTTTAAACATTGTATGTGCCCTCTTTATGTTGGAAATGTGTATGTGTGTTTTAAAAATAAATGTCATAAATTAGTGTCAGTGATTACCACGGTGTAAATAGGCAACGAGAAAAAATGTTTCAAATAATTATTTTTCTAGATTAAAGATATCATCTGATGCACTGAGCCGGTTAGGCTTAAGATTATTTAATCAATAACCTTTCGCTTTCAGGAGTATTAATGAAAATGCATTTTTTAAAAAAGGGCTAAAACTTCTGTTAGCAGATAAATATTTTTCTAGATTACCTTTGGTTCTAGTGTTAAATATAAGTAATTATATGACGACTCCTATACTGATTGTACCAGCCTTACAGGCAAATAAAGTATTCTATTTTATATATTTATTTTATTCTGCATCAGATCCTTATACTGAAATATTCATGTCGAAAAACACGCTAAATTACAACGTCACAAACTTGCGCTTCCAAATAAAAGCTTTTTATGGCTAGACAACGAGTAAGCTTAACAAAAGAGGCACTGAAATCACTGCACAACATTATAAAACTCGTATAAGCTAAAGAGCGCTGTGAATGTCAAGTGTTATTCTCCCTGCAAGTATTTCATCGATTACACATTTTAATCAGTGCTGTCTATATATTTTAATTACTATGCCGTAGAAATATTTAATTATTTTTTCAGGAGTGTTTTACGTAAAATTAATAGCTCTTACATTATAAGTGTTGGTATAGAAGCAACTCCACAATACATCCATGTTATTCAGTTGATATTGAAAATTATTAAACTATAATACAAGCAACATTAAGTCGAAATAATGGGCTGACTTTAAAAACTACTGCATTGAAAATTGAAAATTTTAATTCTAAGGTAAGCATCGGCATGAATATCGACTAGACTAAAATAGTACCAACTAGCAGTCTTAATGATAAAATACCACACGGTAGCAAGTTTGCACTTAACCATGAATTTCAATTATAAATTATTATTATTTAAGGTATAAACTGTTATAATTAACATTGTTGTTAATTCAAACAAAACTCGCATTGGGGCTTAACCATTAGTATTAAAAGCTGCCCAGCAACCCATTACGATCTGTGTTTTCTTCTAATTTTATTTATCTATTTTCGCCTCAAATCAAAAAAACTGGGAGTGAATAAAGTTAAGTTAGGAGCATTTAAAATTAAAAATGCATAGGCCAGAACAAGATGTCTTCAAAGCATGTAAATTAGGTCTTAGACCAAATGCCAGAGAGTAGGGTGTCGCCACTAATTTGTAGACGGCATATTTAAGAAGAAACTCGCGATCTAGTTTGGTCTAGGCTTCGCAACAAAAAAAATAAAACCAGAAGTAAAATCAATTCAATTCAAAAATAAATCCAAATTATTCAACCTAAAGAATGGTTTGCTTTTTACAACTGTGAAAAAAAATTACTTAAAGATAATTAAAATAATTTAATGAAGAATAATTATACTGTGATACTCATGATACTTGATGCTACTGGCAATTATACTTAACAGTAAGAAGTTTGGTCAACGATTGAATTACTTAGCGTAAATATTACTTGATATAATTTACTCCCTAACCAGAGATGAGAAATTTGTTTAAATCTGTACATTTAAATGAGTAAATCAGTCTACCACTAACTTGTAGTAAAAACGCTTGTTTATAATAGATAAAATTGCAAATAATAGATTTAAGTAACTATTCAGTGTAAGTTAGAAACATTTTCAGCCAAATGTTACGCAAAACAAAGTATCTGTTGTGCTGCAGAGATTAACTAATAATAAAAGACAACGATAATCAAACGTAGTACTGACAATGCGTCACCTGTGATGCAACGGGTGCAATTATTAAGAATTACCTGATATGGTATATGTAAAATAAATTAAAATAAACGGTAAATAAAGATAAATAATAAAACAACGTTAGCCAATTGCGGTACGCAAAATAAATCGCTTGTTAAGTAACATGTATGGTTGTTAATAATTACCTGCAAGTCAAAATAAATCATAAATAAGTATATTAATTAACAGATAACCTGAAGTAAGAATGAAAATAAACGGTAGGTAATTAGCTCCTTAACTACCCAAATCATGACTATGTTCCGCTCACACTTCTGAATCCACTAGGAAGTAAAAATAACTAGCTATATTCCCGTTACAATACGTTAAAATAACCGTGAATTAAAAATAGTACAGCTTAAAGGGTTATTAAATTAGACAATTCTGATAACGTAAAAGAAAAATTTAACTTGTTTTAGGTTAAACAAAAGTAATTGAATAATACAATATCAATTTAAAAACACAACGGCCAACAAATGGCCTGAAACTCTAGTCTTACCAGGGATATATATGCTACTTAAGATGAAATTATGTAAATAATGAATAAAAGACCAAAGGCTGACTAACGTGCTGTAAGTTAAACAGCAATTAAAATATATACAAAAATAAAATCCCTTACGATTTAATCTGCCGATCTGATCTGTGAAAACTCAAGGGTATTCTCCAGACAACTCTCGGTAGGAATCGTACACGGCCAATGAACACACAGGACCCTGCACGTAGGAACACATGGAACTTTCTCAATCAAAGAAGGACGCATCACGTAAGAACACAAAGAAGAAAGACCCTTCGCGTACAAAAAAAACCTGTAAAACTTTTACGGGTGGAAATTCTTTTTATTTATAGAAGTCCTTCTAGGAAGGTATCGTTTGGAAAACCATTATTTTTTTCGATAAGGCTGGACCTTACTAATTCTTGACAGCTGTATTTATATTGTCATTTAAGGCATTTAGTTGAATGACAGTCGAACGATTTTGACGTGTTTACAGAATTTTCTGCTTATTAATCTAGAAGGATGGGAAAAAATAGGAGAATTTATTGTTGTTGATTTAGGTAGTCAACTGTTGTCTTCAGTAGCCAACAACTAAACCAGCTCTAGGAAGTGTGAAATTTTGCACATTTAAATACGTGTTTCGAGACCAAACAAAAAAAGAAGCAATAGATGATCATATTGGACAACGCGATGTCACTCCATCTTCCGCGCATCGTATAAACCACTGTTTCGTGTTGAGCAGGTATCAGGCTGGAAATTTACTGCATTTAGCGGTACAACTGATGATGTCGAAATTCGATCAAATATCCGGGAATATATTATTCGGCAACGAAAATGCATATCGAATGTGCGAAATATAAACCAAATTTAAGTTCATTTTAAATATATGAAATTTAAAATGTTACACGACATCGGCAGACTTTGGCCTCCAGTGTAAACTACCGAAAGGAAGATGCCCCCCTGACAGGCAACTATCCACAAATTTAACATTTTAAAATTAATTATTCCTATGGTAAATTTGTATTAAAGTATTAAAAGTAAACCAAATTAAGATAAATTATTTGAAATGATTTATAACGCCTTTCCGGCAATATCCTTCTTTGCTGCTTTATTTATTCTCGAGAAGAGTAACCCCCGTGTCCACGAGACCGACATAGCTGGATGCTCTAGTAATATCTGCTATATTATATTCTCAACTCAATGATACTTAGTTACGCAACTTGAAAGATCACAGAACTACTGCATATCGCAGTTATTTTCTGTAACAATAGGGTATAAAAAAATATAAATATATCATAACTAACTTTATGAAATATATGGATAATGAAATAGGTCATAAAGTAGGAAATGCGACAACACATTTCTATTAGTTGCAGTACATATTTAAAAATCCTTTTTGCTTACTGTATGTCAAATGCAAAAATATGCAAGAAACTTCAATCTTGTATTTAGAACACTCTTATAAGG
>JAEQML010072427.1:0-15518 GCA_016904865.1 Pissodes strobi
AGGTATATTCGTGACTGAATAGTTAAAAAAAAGCAATAAACTTTTGGGGATACAGTCAAAAACACACTGACCTAAGACCCCTTGACCCCTTGACTCAACGTAGTCAACGCTCTTGATCAAAAATTACTACCGTCAAGAGAAAATATCTCTGTACAAGAAAGTATTTCTTGCTGCAAGAAAAAAGATCTTGGTCTAGGAAAGTTGACGCTCTTGAATTTTATCTAAATTTCTCTTGGACGAGCTTTTCTTCAAACAAATGCAGTTTATCTTATTTCAAAAGCTATAAGAATTACATTATTTAGGCAATTCAAGCAAGAGATATATCTCTTCAAACTCCTACTCCAAGCCGTTATCCCAAACGCATTAATATTAACGATCAAAAAACACAATCAGCAAGTAAACGTGGAGGGGATGCACAGCGAAAGCGTTATTCTCGTTTAAGTTGCAATCGCATCAGTGCGAATGCGAGTGCCACTGTATATGTTGTAATCTACAGGTTGAATTTGGCGGGCAGGCTTTGTGAATTTGTTTTAAAATTAAATGATGGATATTAAAACACTCCTAAACAAATGGAAAATGGATCATTTATACGCAATATTTGAAGGTAAGTGCACCCTAATACTTTTTATGTTGTGTGTGCTTAGATTTGCCGGTATAGTATGGAAAATATTATTTACTAATCTGTATTTTAGGAGATAGGGTATAAATAAAACTAGTAGTTTTCGCCATACAGCTTAAGTTTATGCCTAGATTTAAGGTCAAAATTTGGAAGTTATGGCGATAAAAAATTAAACATATCCTGTATACGCTCTTCATAATGGCGGAATGGGCAAACTCATCCCGTAACTAATACTATTCGGTCTTGAGCCAAGATAATTTCACTTGGTTCAATACCCTAAGATCTAAGCACAAAAGCATTGGGTCACACCCCAGGGTCTAAACACAAAGTAGAACATTTTGGAACAAAACTGTTAGTTTTTGTATTAATACCTTTACTCTTCAGCAAAAGAAAAACGGGGTTGAGGCAAGAGCGTTTATCATTTAGGTACATCAAGACCACTTTTTAATGACAACATAACAATTACGTAAATAAAAGCAATTTAACAAAATAACATTAAAAATATTAATATTAAAATATAATTAACTGCTCGATTAAATACAACAAATTGTTTAAGAAGTGTAGATCCGCACAAAAGGGAAGAAAGGGGAGATTTAACGAGTCCTGTTTGCCCGAATTTTATTTTTTTCATGAATCTAGGAATTTTGGTTGAATGTTAAAGTTTGGGTTAAAGTTTTTCCTTCTAATGTAATGAAGATTTGAACTATTAAAAATCAATGGGATGAAGGTGGTAAATTGGGAGATATCGAATGATTCATTTAGAATTTTTACGAGCCAAATTAATCCAAATTTAATATATACGAGGCATATATACCTGCTTCAATTTGCAGGCAATATTTTTAAAATAATTTTGCATAATAAGTAGGTAATAAATATAACAATGTTCAAAAATAAAAGACAGCAGCGTCTAGAAAATAACAAAATATATTATTCCTTAGAACAAATAATTGATGAAATGTCAATTCTTCAAGAATTAAATGAGGAACAAATAAATTTCTTGACTCTTAACATTGGGGACCAAATGAGACTGAAGAGAGCTATTTCCATCAGCAACCTGACGTCATGAGATCAAGTAAGGATTTTAAATTAAATGCTATATATTTAATACATCATGTTTATTAATAATGTTTATTAATGTTGAAATTTAAATGTTAAAAAATATATTATTTTCTAACCGTATTTATTACTGCCTTTCAATTCAATTCTTTTCAGAATGTCCATAACCCGTTTTTAGGCTAAAAGTACATATTGTTTTTTCTTTTTGAAGGACTAGCACTATTCTGTAATTGCGTATGGGAAAAAATGGGGTTTAAATTATCCGCTTAGTATCCCATTGCCCAAATGCAGTTGCATAGTGTTATAATGTTCCGTTCGGAAGAAATATTAATGCATGTGCACTTTTTTGGCAGCCAATAGTCCTATGTGGAGATCAAAAGCTTTTGGTTTAAGAAAACGGCATTCGGTAGTCAAGATCAAATACTCTTGGATCAAGAGAATGCTACTCTATAGCCAAAATCTAAAGTAGTTGGATCAAGAGATCCAAGTTTCATATCAATTACAAGTATTTGGGCCAAGAGAAACTTTCTTTGATTTAAAACCTCTGATCCTTTATCTAAAATAACAAGGGTGTGGCTCAAAAGAAAAATTTCTTCTAACAAGACATTTTGGTTCTTGTGCCAATTACACCTTTGCTATCGCTCTTGATCTAAGCCTTTATTGACTTTGAACAAATAGAATAAGCGTTTTTCTGGAGTAATTTTATCCAATTTATGGCAAGAGAATTCTGGTTTTATATCAAGAGGGGTCGCTCTTGGACCTATTCAAAAGCGCGAAGCATTTAATTGAAAGTCATACGCATTTATGGCAAAAAATCCTTTTTTTCAGTGCAGGAACAGCCAATTGAATAAACTCTTTATTACTTAGTCAAGCTTTCGAGGACAATTTCCCTCATCATCAGGACTTACTAAAATGTATAAAAGCACGTTGCAGCAAGAACCACCATCAAAAAAATACATTTTTTCAACTTACCAATGCGAGTTACACAGAAGAAACTAACAAAGGAACATCCTTATAGGAAAAATTAAAAGTCTTTACATATAACAATTTTATCAATCAGGCGACAATGCCACAGGTATGAAATGTATACAAATTTAAACAGGATGAACATAGAAAATAAAATCAGTTAACATACACATTTTTGAAACCATCCTTGCTAAGAGCAGGTGTTTCTTGACGCCTGATAGTCCTGGCAGACAGATGACAGGTGGACAGGAACAGCTCTAGAAACAGACGTGATTGCAGGGAACTGCGAAGGAACGGAATAGAACCGGAGTGCGCGGAACACTGAAAAATTAGACAGTCTGTCGAAATGATTATATTTATGCGGCAATTGTGAGAGGAAATTCCTGTTCCGATAATGACTGGAATTTATCCTTGTGGAGTTTAAGAAGGTAATTATAAATGGACCTTTTGGATGAAACCTCTTTTTATTTAGGCAATTATCAGTATTTTTAATATTAACCATTTCCAAAAACAATCTTTTATAGTAATTATTAGCTCTCGCTAAGATTGTTGCTTCGTTAAAAGTTGATGGTGTGACCCTCCTTGATGATATGCTCCGAAAGGGCACACGATGAGACCAATCTCCTGCAATCACTTCTGTGAGGGATAATACTAGAGAGAGACAACGTCAAAGCTCACAATAACATAGTTGTTCGGTAATTGATGGTTGTTTATGAATTGACTGAAAGAAAAAGAATCTCTCACATAGAAATCATTATTCGTATCGTATGCTGCCGTGAGAATGTTGGTTACAAAAGTAGCTAAAGTACCATTAGGACAATTTATTGAAGAAATAATGGGCCGCATTGATAAAGTTGGCTTGTGTATTTTAGGCAAAGTGGACAATCTTGGAGCCACTGAATTGTGAGTGGTCATCTTTTTGGATAATACTTTATCAATGCTGCCCTGTGTCTTCAACAATTTGATAAGATTGTTGGCTTTAGTTTGCATAGTAGTAGTAGGATTACTCACTAACTTTTTGTAATACTTAGTGTCATTGACCAAATCTAAAGTCTTCGACAAGTAGTCCTCCCTGTACATTGCTACGGTGACATTGCCCTTATCACTATTTACTATATATATAAGCCAGATGTTCTCTGAGGAAGAGTTTGGTTTTATTGAACAATTCATTCATGTACGGTATTATATCAGGGTTATGATGCACAAAATTGGTAACGATATTGGTGTACCGAGCACGATAACAATCCTTCTGCTGAGTGTCGAACCCCGAGATAGCAGACTCAAGATCAGCTAGTAATGACGCAATATTGATATCATTAACAGTAGGACAAAAGCTGAATTTAGGGCCTAGAGATAAAAGTTGATGAATGTCTGTTGGTATATCAACCGATGCGATGTAAGGTAAATAAAACGATCACAAACTTAAGTACACCACCGAGGCACAATCAGGAGTGCGAAGAAAAATCATCCAAATGAAAATCCAAGGCTGGGAAATTAATTGCAGTAAGGTCAACACCTATATGAGGTTTACCTTACAATTGGTTGCCTTTTTCTCCACTAATCTTTCCTATATTATGGAGCCTCTTCGGCTCTGGCTCCAGGATGTAAACAGCACAAGTGCTAGTTTAGTGACCCTTACGAAGCTAAAATATCTATAAAGAAAAGAACTGTTGACGTTTCTGGGATCAAATCAAGAGCTTAAATATTTAATTACTGTTCCCCAAAAATTACATTTTGACACATTAGAAAAATATAATATTCAGAGCCTATAGGTATGATGAAATATGATACCATATTACCATAACTTGAATGGTTTCAAGTGTTCTTCTAGTTTCTTGTTCAATGTCAACTTGCCACAATATATAAAGAATTACCAAGTAGTTGGCCTTTTTTGAGCGAGACCTAGTGATTTGGAAGGAAATTGATTCGCTGACCTCCTTGAAAAAAATGTAATATAAACAAATATCAGGAAGTTATAGCCGAGCCTTTAAATATCGCATGACACGGCCAATTGAAGATTTTTCCAGCAGCTTGTACTGAAGAGAGAAAACTTCAACTTACTTTACTCTCATTACTTACCTATGCTTCGTTAAAATTGATTTGAGCTTCAAGTATTATATCTCCACGTAAATTATCAATTCGGCAACATCGGAAAGTCCCATTCTTCTCGATCTCCTCTTTCATGCTGAGCACAAAATAAGATAATGCACGATATCACGGCTTCGTATCTCGGCAAGCACAAAGAGCGACGTCACACCGCTTACTCAAATTGTGTTGTTTGCCAAATTTCATATAGAGGGATATAAGAGGCAAACAAAAGCCCAACTATATATGCTATGTTTTATGTACTCTGCTTTTCACATAAAGCTTTACGAAAAAGCGGATAAAAGTTTAATTTACTTTCGCTATTGCTTTATTTATCGATAGAGTTTCTATTCTATTTATTTTAAGAGCTAATACGAATTAAATTCGATTTTTTTATTCGATGAGATAGATGAACACCACGTATATAAACATGCTTTAAGTAGAACGATTCTTCAAAAATATTACAATGAAGGTGAGGACGACCTGATTTAAGGTCGTAATATGAACTTTTTCTGTAAAATGTTTAGCAAATATTGATCGACATGAAGAGCCTTCATAGAGGAGGTATCTACATTTGCTCAGAGAGTAGAGCTGCTCTGTCGCCTCTTGAGTCTGTTGTCTGAAAATGGGGATGTCTTGGGACCTTAGCCGGGCATAATAGGATCAGTTTTGTTTGGGTTCCGGGATCCTCCAATGCACCCGGGAACGATGAGGCTGATCGTTTGGCACAACAAGGCTCTGCAATGCGTCCAATGAGACCTGAGCCTAAGTAGGTATATCCTACAGTACAACCGTCGCCAACCTAAGAAATGTAATGAATATGCAGGTCAGGGATTTATAGCGGATTACTCCAGAAATGAAGCAAGCTAAGCTACTCTTTAAGGACCCAACGCCTTGTAGGGTGCGGGCCTTTCTGGCTATTAGGAGGGAGGACGTGGGTTTGTGGCAGGGCGCCTTACATGGAACTGTCGCTTGAACAGGCAAGTGCACCTTCTGCGGATCGTAAATGATCCAGAATGCAGATGATGCTTAAAGGGTGAGGAATCGTCCACTCATATTCATATAGACTGCGTGCTAAACCTGCTAGAGATGCTCGGCTGAATTAATATATTAGTGGGTGCATTAATTTGAACAACAGCTCAAACTAGTGGCATATGTGCAAGAGATCTCCCGCCCGCGTTTCAATTCATTTATCCCTCGTTGATCGACATGAAATTGTGATATGACTTGGTAAAGTAATAAGCAATTTCTGCTTTCAGTCGTCAACTATTCTATTTAGATAATTTTAACTTTTTATGTCTGTCTAAATGAAAATTTCATATGTATCTTCTTCTTTTAAAATTTTAAGATTTTGAACGGTTTTTATGATATTCCAGCAATTCTTTAGGGGTCTCAGAGCATCGTTTTGATAACTCTGGAGATGCCTACACGTGATTAAGAACCAACGGAGGTCCTGGCTCTGAGGAGGAGAGACATGGGGCTTGCGACAAAGCTTTTCACAGGGCCCTATTGCTTCAACAGGCGTATCGTGGAAGATCCAGAATGCAGGTGGTATTTGAAAGACGAAGATTTTTCCATTCATATTCTTGTCGACTGTACAGCGTTTGCTGAGATAAGAGATGTGCACTTCCAGAGGTTTTCGCTGAATCCGGAGAACATGAGAAAGATCCAGCCAAAGAAGCTGTGAGCTGTGGGCGAGGTCGGGTCGAATTAGTGTACATGAACCCAGATTGGTGGCCTACGTGCATTTCTAAAATCCATCTGAATTGAAGTTACAAAGACCGAAAGGCTGATCAGAAAAGTGGATTTCGAATTCCAGTGGGGAGTGAATTTGCGCGTTTGGAAAATAATATCGGTAATTCAATTTATGTGGCTATTTACAATTATTGGTCATTTCCTATTTTAGTTCATTTCTTACTTTTGTTATACTTTTGTATTCGCCCTCTTGTTAGGTAGATTTTTTGGTCCTGTAGTATTTTTTTTATGGTAGTGCACACACACTAAAAGGAGATCCTATGGCGCTCGAAGAGCGGTGTGAGTGCGAAGATGTTGATTGACACGGTTCTTGAATAGTTGTAGGTTGTAATTAGGGAGAAACAGATGTCCTGGGAGTGAGTTCCACAGTGATGCAGTGCACCAGACAAAGGAGTTCTTGTAAAGCGATGTTCTAGGTGTTTCCAGTTGTACGACGAACTAGTGACTCTTGCCACTTGTCGTGACTGTCTGGCAAGCGCTGCCAGGAGCGCGATGAGGCGGGCCAAATCCTGAAAACATCTGCCGTGAAAGTATCTGTAATACAGGGACATCTCGGCCACATGTCTGCGATGATCCAGACTATCCAGATTCCGGATCAACTCCGGGTCGCCGAAAAGACGCACAGCTCTCTTCTGAATGGAATCCAGCAGCTTTAGGGTTTGCTTTGGTGCGGCACCCTAGATGTGTGAGCACTATTCTAAGCACGGTCTTATTTGCGCTTTGTAGAGCAAGAGCAACTGCTGCGGTGTATACAGTTTTTTGTTGCGAAAAAGCGCGCCAAGCTTCTGGGAGGCTGATTTTGCGATGTTAGCAACGTGGTCATGCCAGGACATATTGCTGTTGACCGAGACACCCAGCAGTCCGATTGACGAGAATGAAAGAATGGTCGATCCTGCCATAATGATGTCAGGGCCCGCCGTATTGGCCCTCTTGGTAAACGTGGCTGCTTGGGTCTTTGATGCATTGAACTGGGCCAAATTTCTATCGCCCCAAGTTTGAACTGTCTCCAGGTCTCGATTAATTCCTGTAATTTGCTCCTGTCTGCGGTGATAAGTCTCAGTCGCTGGTAAAGGTTTTTCTGATCTAAATTGGGAGACAAGGGTATTGTCATCTGCAAAACTGTAATCAGGATTATTCGTTTCGGTCAGCAGGTCATTAATATAGGTGAGGAACAGAGTTGGTGAAAGTATTGCGCCCTGAGGCACGCCTGCATTAATGGTGAATGTGTCTGAGTCCATCAACAGCAACTGTATGATATCATAACTTGAGATAAACTGATTGTGAAGAGAAAGAGATTGCACTAGAGGGCTAGAAAGTGGCTTGAAGGTTTTGGCGAAAACAAATCACCACATTATCGTTTTCCAATTTTTTTACACATTCATCATTAATTAATTCAATATATTTTCCTGCTACAAATTTTGGGATATTGTTGAAATTTGAAGAACCTGGGTTGTTTGGCTTTGATCATCAACTTGGATCACCATTCTCAAGATCGCTTAGTTTAGATTGATGATCCAGTTTGACATCTGGTAAAATCGAAAATTCGGAGTTTTTTTTCTTACAGTTTATAGAAGGAAATGTGCATAAGAAAGTACAGTAAATAGCGACATAGATAAGTAAGTTTGAATGAGATAAAATTATAATTAGGTTACGACTCTGATGATTTAATTGCGGATCACTCATGGTCTGATATGCAGCCAAATTTATCGGTTGAAGAAAACCACGAGGAAGATTTCAGCATCTTGACTCAAGAAAAACTATAAATAGCTACGGCAAAAGCGGAAGGAGAAATCAACCCAGGACCAGATCAACAATGCGCTGCCGCCTGGACAGAGTATGAGCGAAGACGTAAAATGATTGAATTTAACGGACTTTGTGGACTTCAAATCCCATCAAATATTAACCTCACTGACATATTTCTTTGGATTATAGATACTATAATTTAACCTTATTGCCATTAAGACCAGTAGGTTTGAATTATATAAGTGAACTTCGTTTTACGTTGTCCTATATTTTGTTTTCCTACATCATTTTCAATTAATTTACAATAGAAATCATACACTGTAAAGATGGCTACTTAGCGTATGTTGAATTCCCATTAGTTATCCAGTTTCTGTCATATCTCAATGTATACAGGGAAGGCCAAAGGTCTGGAATAAAATTCATATTTTTTGAGCAAGCAATGTTTTTAGAAAACGCTGAAACACGGTAACTGATTTTGAATTTTTCAAATTTTTTGGTTAAATAAAAAAAAAATTCCCAACCCCCTAACCCCCAGTTACCCCAACTTTTTTTTCAAATGGAAACCTATGTCTTGTGGGGGCTTGTTGAAAAGCAAATGCTGAAAATGTCCTCCATTTACTGTCTGACATACTCCTAGGCGATAGTAAAAGCCGTCCACAACATTACGAATGACTCCAGGTGGTATATTACGTACCTCCGCCGTGATTTTCGGCTTTAGATCTTCAATATTATCAGGTCTATCCTGATAAACTCTTTCTTTTAAATGCCCCAAAAGAAAGTAATCTAGGGGCGTTAAGTCGGGAGATCTTGGTGGCCATTCAATTATACCGCGTCTTCCAATCCAACCATTTGGAAACATTTGATCTAAGTACCTGCGAACATTAATACCAAAATGTGGAGGAGCGCCACCTTGTTGGAACCAAATTCTTTCATCATGTATATCTGGAACTATTCTATAAGGAAAGATCTGAGCTAGCGCAGGTATCAGTTCGAATGTTAGGAAGTCTAGGTAGCGTTTGGCCGTAAGATTTTCTTGAAAAAAATGTAGTAAAAATTCTATTGTTGATAGTAACTTTTTGAGGACGCTGCGTATGTGTTTCTGATATCCAGTGTGCATTTTCCTGAGACCAAAAGCGATAATTGTGCCTATTAATCACTCCATTTAAATAGAACGTAGCCTCATCCGAAAAAATTATATCCAGTGGAAAGTCATTGTTGTTGTCACGCCACCCAAAATCCCAAACGCCTATCATAATCGTCTTCCAATAGCTCTTGAACAAGGCATACCTTACACGGATGATATTTCTCTTTTTCTAAAAACCTTCGAATTGTAGTTCAAGGAATATCCTGACTACGAGCCCATGAAACCGTTGAAATATGAGGATTTTCAGCAATTTCTAATGCTATGTCCAATTTTTTATCGTCATCCAAAGCAACTGTCCGACTAGATATGGACAAATCACGTACTGTACCGTGTTCCTCAAATTTGTGAAATATTTTACTAACTGTCACTTGTGAGATTTGGTTTTCGGGATATGTTGCATTAAATAAATCACGCACTTCACGTTGACTTCTTAGTTTATCTCCACATCCAAGTAGTATCAAAATTTCGATATGCTGCCTTTTCGACAAAACCATTTTGATTTTAAAAATTTGATATTTGACACGATACTATTCAGATTTCCGATTTACAACTAAAGTAAACAATTTTACTGAACAGCCTGGTAGATGAAAAAAAAACACACACAAATACCTTATTTTTTGCTCTAGCAACAATAATAATGGTTCAAATTCTTAATCTGTTATTAATTTTTCCCAATGGTCCCTCATTACAGTACTTATTTTATAAGGCCCTAAAATCCTGGTTATTGCAAACACAAAACTTGTTTACTTGGTATGGCTGGATTCCATTTTCATGAGCTTTTCAACGAGCCTCCACAAGGCATAGGTTTCCATTTAATAAAAAAAGGTGGAGTAAGTGGGATGGATTTTTTTTATTTAACCGAAAATTGTGAAAAACTCAAAATCAGTTACCGTGTTACAGCGTTTTTTGAAAACATTGCTGGCTCGAATGTTGTGAATATTCTGGAAACAGTTTCCCATAGAAGCCATTTAATTTTGTCTGGAATTAGCAGGCAGAAACCGCTCTTCATTTCCTATCTTTTCGTTGTTTTTCCAGGGGTCTAATTTTAGTTCGAAGAAGTAATTATTTCAGACTTACAATAAGAGTACAGCATTACAGAACTTCTACGAAAGGCACACCAATGTCTCTAGCCCCATTAAATCTAGGATTTCTTTATCCAGTTCTTGCCTTGCCATACAACCATTAGCTTAAGCCCAAATTAATTCTACTGGATTTGGTTCACAGTGGAAGTGGGGTAGGCGAAATACTGTAATATTTGGTTTAGAGTCATTTCATCAACCAGATATTTTGTACAAGGAGGCTTATTTAAATTAACGACTGAATGAATGATATTCATTTGGATAATATCGTTTTCTTCAAAAATAAGTTGATAGTTTTCAGGTGTGTGAGCAATAATGTTTAGAAGAACCGAAAAATAGATACTACGATATGTAATAGTCGAAACAAGGTTGTAAATTTTGACTTTTCTCGGCTTCTCGGATGTTTTATTACACTTTTACTACTATTTCTTATTTCCAATGTCAACTTTTTTGAGAGAAAAGCTGTAGTTTAACTTAAGGCAGTCTAAACTAAAATGTATTGTTCGGCATGCATATAGCTCCATTTTCTAGTAACCACATCACATCAATTTTATTGATTTGCAAATATTGAATACAGCATTAGGTTTGAAATTTACTCTCTGGATTCGTTTTATATCTGATACTGTTACTTCGGGCTGAAAGCAACATATTACGTATTCTTTGCAGGCGAGAATGCGGCTTCAGGCCTAAAGCCTTACATTTACACATGCATATTTATAAACATTATCTTCTATTACACAGAGCCGAGCGAAGTATAAAGCTCCAAAGCAGAGACGCTTCCGGAGCCAGGGCTTTTGAGAGCTTTTATAGCTCAGTTTTATCTGTATAAGTAATATAAAAGCAGACGATTTGCAGCACTCCATAAATATTTAGCTTTAATTCTAAAAGCGTTTCCGAGACACACACTTTATATATTCATAATTTACGCCAGCCCCGGATTTTACACCTTCTCGGTATTCTGCCAGCATAGAAAAATTTCATGATGGAAACATTTTATGCAGAATATAGTAATGTGCACGCTTTTATCTTTTATAAGCTATTTGCTTTGTTTCACGTTTTCCCAAATTATAGAGTATAAACAGTGATGTATCCATATTGTCGGACATAGATATTTACGTTATTTCAGTAAGTGAAAACAGATTCCAATTGTTAAGATAAAGTATTCAATATAAAAAAAATGCTTGTCACAACTTCGATGTTTAGAGTAAAATTTTTCCTCGAAAACTCCCAATGAAAAGTGTTTGATTCTCCTATCCTGGCCCATTTTCCCATCTTCAAATCGCTTCAAATAAGATTTCATGCAACAACAATTGTAACCTTGTAGTTTTACCTGAATATTATATCGCGATTTTCTCTGTGTATCCGTTAAATTGTGGTATCGATCGTCACAATATTACTACTACGAGTGGATTTCAGTACTCCGACCCGTTTGACAGCGAGCGCCTTCCGAAGATGCGCATGAAAATAGGATATATCGAAGGAAGTTAAAATTGACGTGCTCTTCTCGTCTGGACTTCTCCCCACGAAGGCGCCTTGTGGCAATTAAGTTTTCAACTGCTGGTTGATGATTGCCAGATAGCATTTTTTTGTTAAAA
Source organism: Pissodes strobi (assembly GCA_016904865.1). Classification (NCBI taxonomy): domain Eukaryota; kingdom Metazoa; phylum Arthropoda; class Insecta; order Coleoptera; family Curculionidae; genus Pissodes; species Pissodes strobi. The sequence goes on from JAEQML010072427.1 coordinate 12,043, forward strand.
TTACAAAGCGTAGTGATGCGTATCTTTTGTTAGAGGACCGGCGATGCTGTTGTGAAACATCGTGTGAAAAGTGGTATGATAACCCTCTTATTTTAAATGGTAGGTTCGACCCATGTGCTTTTTAGTAGATTACTAAAAAAATCGTTTGTAATTTCACCAGGGTCTTTCAGAGGGACTAATGCCTATGTGCTTGGGGCTTTCCTTATCTGACTAGGAGCCCAGCCGTCTTCTCCAGCTTGGACCAGACATAGAGTTTAGTGTAGCCTGGTTATCCCGACTAGTACCTTTGCCTAGTCTTTCAATTACCGAGGACAAAACACATCGTCAAGTCTGGTAGGATCAATTTCAATTAATAACAAATCAGCATGGCTAATATGTTGAGCCTTGTTCTTAATTTATCATGCTACTACCTTTAATTTTTCAAGTGAAAAGGATAAATATGATCTACCGAGAAGCACATACTGGAAATATTACTTCCAGAGATACTGAATTTTAGTCCGCTGAACTTTTTTAGTGATTTTAATAAGAGGCAGTCCTCTAATGTACTGTAATTCTTTTACCGTTTCCTCTCTTGGTATTATCTAAATTTATACGGTACAATTAGGGTGGTTATGCCATTTATATTAAGTTAATTATATCTAACTGTACAACCAAAGGCATACATTTAATTTAACTTATTTAAACCTTGGTATTGTACTTCTTGCCCAGATACCGGTAGAATTGAGCTCAACTCTCCTTACGTAAGCGGCTATATTTCTAGTTATTCCCTTCAGTAAAATTCTCTTTAGTTTAGCGTTTTTGAAGACATTTTATAGATCTTCTAGAATCCAGCTGCCAAAGGAGTAAGTAAGAGTGGTTTAGCGAATATGTATTCCCTTATATTTGCAAAAAAAAATTATATGTAAGCAATAGTAACTGAGTGTGATACATTTTCTTTAGAGATTATTCATCTAATAAAACAGTATTAAATTTTCTTTGAAAATAATTCATCTACTGGAATATGATTCAGTTTACTATTAAAACAATTCATCTAATTGAATAACATTAGGTTTTCCATTAAGACTTAATTATAGTAATTTATATAATAATAATTGGAATACTGTATACCACCAGTGATACTGAGTCAGCGGCAGTGATTTTCTATCGCATTTAAAAAAGTAGTAACCGTCAGTCAATAGTATTTCCTTATTTCGGGAAAGGTATATTGTTTAATAAACTGGTTGTTTGTATTCCTGGTGTTTATTTTGGAAACCGTATTTAGGCTATAATTCAATCTCATTCTATTTTTTTACGCTCTTTCACAGGGTATTTTTTCTAAATTTTATTATCCGATTTTCGAACAGATAGAATTTTTAATAAATTTCTTGCAGTAAAAATTTAGTAGCACCCCCTCTAACTGCCATAAAGTTTAACCCATACCTTTAAAAAGGACAAAACTACAAACGGCTGAGTGAGTCAGGCAGCTGAATGTGCGGTTAGCGAATAAAGCTGGTTACGCACTTACCACAAAAACTGTACGCGTCGATATGATAAATGTACAATTTTACCTCGAAACTGCCTCTAGCCCAGTTTCCGGCTTCAAATCGTTTTAAATGAGATTTTAGGCAATTAAATGTATAAACAACATATTTTAAACTAGACGTCATGTCAAAATAATGGAAGACGTATGCCATAAAATTTCCCATAACGCATCAAAAGCTATCTATTCATGTTTCAATTTATCCTCGAATTTCTCGTATTTCTCAAATTCGTACGGAAAATTGTTGTAAAACTTTTTTATAGCAGATATCATGAGATTTAGGAATCTGAGATTGATTTCTGGGAAATAGCTATGCGTTGACAGGTTGACTGGCATCTACGGTTAAAGTAGATTTTTCAAACTGAAAATGAGAATATCACAAATTCGACATGTTCAATGGCATCGATAATATTTTCTATGTACGAATGTTTATATGTACCAGATTATTCCATTCCCCAGTAATAAAATATTAATTAGTGTGTTGTGTTAAAACTCGAAAAAGCGAAAATTTTAAATTCAACTGGCTCACCCTGTATAAATGCATTATAATTTCCAAATTATCTCCTACGACAGATTTTGGCGAAAATTCTCGCCAACTAATCGCCTTTTCTCAAAAAACTATATTTTTCGAAAAAAATAAATAAAAACCATAACTTTTTTGACCTTGATATCAATGTTTTTACATTTTTCTTGAAAAACCATTTTCCCGACCATTTTTGAAAGTAAAAAACATTACCTATCGAATCCTGTGTCAGTTCTTTTGATCCTCGCAACATTTTCGGCCCTAAAACGATTCAAAATTACCTCTTTTTCAAAAACTTACACGTCCAAACAAATATTCGCCATTTTCCTATTCTCGCCAATTTAATAATTTCAAAAGCATGTCCGTCAAAAAATGTGTCCGGAAAATTACATCAAAATTGCTTAACTTTTTCAAAACCTATCAAGGCGAAATTTTGAATAATAGTAGATTTAAGGTAATAACTCGCAAATGGAAAATCTGATCGTCAAAAATTGGATTGGAATTGGATCTAATATTTACGATTAAACACGAGGAGAATTCTATATTATCACCTTGTCCTCTATGCGATCTGTATGTCTGACAGTCACTCTTCTATTTTTATCGAATATTGCATATTCCCATCTACAAATTTCATTACCTACTCAAAAATGTCAATCTCAGGTTTAACTTAATGACATAATTTAGAGACTTTTGCTAAACTCTGGTTGGATCAGGAGTTCAGATAGAAACCTTTTGTATCATATGGCGTCTAAGATGCCATACCACGGCGAAGATGCCTATACTAAATAAATATGCCCTTGGCATCTTATACCTCCTCGAATGCCATCTTACCCCAAAGCAAATATTTTGCTTAAAAAATGTAAATAAATCATGTTTTTTTTTGCACAGGGATCACAAGTGTTAACCTAGGAAGTAGTCATGTAGCGACCTTTTGCAAATTATACAGCACAACCAATCTGCTTTATGACCCTTTTCATCATGATAATATCAATTGCAAATGGCACAGTATTCATCATCGTCATTCTCTATGTTATCTGAGCTGTCGTCTGAATCAATATTGGTATTATCGTCGCTTTTGTCACTGCTGCTGCTATTTTCCAGATCTATTTGATTTTTCAAATTTTTAATTTATTTTGGGCTTCAGAGTTTCTAGCTTCTTTCTCTGTAGCTTTTCTTCCAGTTTCTGGCGTTTTTTATTGACGGAATTCCATTGGACCAGGTATGGAAGAGAGCGGGACAATATCCTCAAATGATATTGTTCTATTTAAATCGGTGTTTTGGTCTTTGGGTTCAATAGGGTCTTCAGAATTTTCTGCAAAGATATGCTATGTTGGGGTTTGGAACCTTCGGCAACATGCACTAAAACTGAGCTTTATCCACAATACCGAAACAGAATTTTTGCACTCGACGCGCGTTTCGCTAACCATGTTAGCA
>JAEQML010072428.1:0-15517 GCA_016904865.1 Pissodes strobi
ATGAGTAAATTTGAAAATGAAATCAGTCAGGAGTTCGAATATTTTCCAAAGGTATGGTACAGGTATGTGGATGACATTTTCGCGATTTTCCACACAAAAACCGCCCGCTAATGTTGAAGATTTTGTAACAAAACTAAACAACCGTTTCCCCACCATTAAATTTACTTATGAAGTCGAGAACAATGGCCAGCTACCATTTTTGGATACTTTAGTGATTAGGAATGATAATAACACACTAGAATTTGATATTTATAGAAAAAATACTGCCACTAACCGATATATTCCTAATGACTCCTTTCACTGCGACCAACATAAAATGGCCAGCTTTCATTTTTTAGTACACCGTTTGGTTAACTTTCCTCTTAGCAGAGAAAGATTTAATAATGAAAAGGAAACGATTAGGAATATAGCGAAAGTTAATGGTTTTAATACTAACTTAATAAATAAACTAATTAATAGGCATTTGTTTAGAAAGACCATTCGTGATTCCACTTCTTTCGTTAATCAGGGTGAAAATACAAAATATGTTTCGATACCGTATAATCCTCAGTATACTAGAGGACTCCAAAAAGTTTTTAAGGAAGTAGGTTTTGACATGATTATTTTATTTTGATTATTTAAATACATTAAACTACAAAACTTAGCCTAAGTATGTCCACTATATTGGTAGTTTCACCTGGCGTTGTTCTGTCAACACCGTGGCCTACCAAAATGACACCCATAGGGGGCTGTTGTACTAGCCAACTTAAAAACTAAGGGCAGTAGTACTGCTAGCAACTTGAGCATTACATGGGCTGTACCCTTCAATGCCGCTACGTTTTAAATTAGCCGAAGCTGGAGTTGATTAGTGTATTTTTATGTGTGCTATTTTGTTATTAGGCTGGTTATACATGGAAAATTTTACAAAAACCATGTTTAAACTGCCCTCGTGGAGCAGGGGCTCATAATATTAAAAAAGGGACGTCACACTATATACAACATGCACATTATATACAGAACTATATACAAAATAATAATGGCTTGCGTTTACAAGACAACTCCAGTAAGCTATCATAACATCAAGGTGAATGGAATGCATCCGACGGTTCAGGCTACGGAATCATGGATGCTTCGGTGGTTAGAATTCAAGTGGCGCAGTGAGTGATGGTACCTATTTATAATAGGAATCGTGCCTCTAACAAGCCCCGCCCCCATGTCCTAACATGGTCGGCTGGCCAATCAGGTAGCAGGGGTACACATAGCCCGCGAAGACTATGTGTTCCTGCTCTCCTGATACTTACTGACTTTTCAAATTAATGAAAAGTGATTATAAAGTTACTAAACGTCAATAAAAAGATGTGAAAGCTAGGATTTTAGGGCTGATGATGGTATATTACAAAATTGTTAATGCTATGGCGGCCTTAATTGCCTATAGTATAGGGTAGTTTCTCGGTATATGGTGCCGTGTGTGATGGGATGTTCGGGGTCGTATCTCCTGTCGGCGATATGGGCCGTTAGCGGCGATCCCTTGATCTGGTGATCGAAGAATCTGGATGCGAGGTCGTTGACGTAATCCGCAACGTATTCAACTCTAGCCCACGCATGCAGATCCTCTGTCCTGACATGATCACGCAGTGTCAGGGAAAACGCCGCCCTTAGGTACCTGTTCTGCAGGACCTGCAGTTTTCGCAGATGAGTCCTGGCCACCGAACACCACACCGGGGCACCATATAGGAGTGCTGGCCTTATTACTGATTTGTATAAAATCAGCTTATTTGCTGGACTAAGGTAGGACCTGCCTGCCACTAAAATGTTTAGGCCTTTTTTAATTCCTTCGTTTTTAGATATGATCGCAGAGACGTGTTTGCTAAAATTTAGCTTGCTATCCAGGGTTAGTCCCAGATACTTAACCTGGGTTTTCGGTATGATTGGAGTATTCCCTATCATGAGAGGCGTAACATCGATATCCCTCTGCTTGCGAGTGATAATGATCAGCTCGGTCTTGCTCGTGTTCAGGGCGACCTTCCACCTCTCATAATAGGGAACAAGCACATTCATGTGATCGCCTAGTCTTGATTTCGCCACCTCCGCTATGGGATTTTGGGAATAAATCGCCGTATCGTCGGCAAATAGGGCGGTACGGGTTTCAGGATGTGACGGAAAATCTGCTACAAAGAGATTGAAAAGCAGCGGCGAAAGGACCGTGCCCTGTGGCACCCCTGCTCGCAGTCTCCTGCTTGCAGACGTGTGCTTTCCTATTCTGGTAACGAAGGTGCGTCCGGCAAGGTATGATTCGATGAGTGATATAAGGTGCAGCGGTAGGCTGTATTTTGCTAACAGTTTAAAAAGCAACCCCTCGTGCCATACCCTGTCGAACGCCTTCTCGATATCCAGTAATAGCATCGCAGTAGATTGTCTGTTATTAAAACCCTCATAGACATCAGTTGCGATTTTCGCGGCAAGCATGACAGTGCCATGTCTGCCGCGAAAACCGAACTGTTCCCGGGGGATGATATTCAGCCGCTCGACAGCCCTGTTGATCCTCGGCAAGATTAGCCTTTCAGCCACCTTCCCGAGGGTATTCAACAGGGATATCGGTCGGTAGGAGGATGTTAGCGTAGGATCTTTTCCCGGTTTCGGGAAGTGAATAACACACGCTGCTTTCCAGGGTTTGGGGAAGTGTTGCAGCCTGATTACCGCATTAATTATATGCAATAGATGGATGAGTGTCTTTTTAGGTAAGTTTTTAAGGATTATGTTCGGAATGCTATCCGGGCCGGGAGCTTTATTTCTCGGAAGACGGCAGAGAGCTTTGCGTAGTTCCGCCGGCGTGACTCTCAATTTATCAAGTACTGACGGGGGAATGGGATATTTATGTTGGCGGAAAGTGCTTACAGTGAGGCTGCATTGCACTTGTTCAGGGAGAGTATCAGGCGACTCGCTGTAGACGCTCTCCAAGTAGTCTGCGAAGGCCTCCGCTTTCCCCGGATCGTCCACCATGTCTACGCCACGGTGTTTGATCGCGGGCATCGGCGTACTACCTCCACGGATTTTCCTGGCCAACTTCCACAGCGAGCCGTCCTCCCTATTGATAGTATTAATGTAATCGAACCATACTTGATTACGATATTCCCGTATTTCCATCCTGATTTCCTCCGTCAGCGCATTGATACGAGCGGATCCCATTTGTGTCCGGTTTCTCTGCCATCGACGTCGAAAGCGGTTTCTAATTGAAATGAGTTCTAGGATAGGTTCAGGAAGTGATTCTGTCCTAGGGCGGATGGTAACCCTAGGGCACATTGCATCACGGATGCGCTGTATGTTTGTAGTAAGCTTTTCTACTTCATTCTCGAGTTCCTGGATTGATTCTATTTGTTCAGGGACGACTGTTACCTCATTCAACCTCTCTCGAAACACCCTCCAATCAAGATTCCTGTAGGAAACGACGGTGTCTCTCGTCGTGGGAGCTTTGTGATACAGGCTAATCTTGATCGGAAGGTGGTCCGAGTTTAAGGTGTTAATTTCCAGTAACTGAGTGGTTCTTATCGCACCCCTAGTAATAGCAACATCCAGGAATGAGTCGCTTCGAAGATATGTGGGATTTGGAGTTCTATGAAAGGACATTTCCAGGTTGTTTTCGATTATTCCCCTAAATAATCTACCCCTGCTGTTAGTTACGCCGCCCCATTCGACGTGCGTGGCATTCAAGTCCCCTATCAGCAGGGATACTCTGTTTTGCGGTAGAAGTACAAGGAGATCGTTTGCCGTGAGGCGGAGATCCGGAGGTATGTAGCAGCCACATACACGCAGTCCGCTCTCCAGTTCAATACTGACGTTTTCGATCACGGTGCGCACGTTATATACGCGCCGAAAGCGAAGAGTTTTGTGTATGAAGCAGGCCACGCCTCCTCCGGCTCGATCTAGCCTATCAAATCTCTCTATGTTATAGTTCCTAACTTTAAGTGTAAAGTTAGGATTTAAAAACGTTTCGTTGAGAAAAACAATATGGAAATTGGATGTTTGCATAAAATTACGGAATTCGCCCATTTTGGACCTGATGCCGTGACAGTTCCAGCTCGCTATTTTTATCATTATATGTTAAATTGCGAGTATTCAAATGAGAAGAACCGAATCGAGGCTTGCAGTATCTCTGCCTTATCGCCTCGACACGCTTCTAGCATGTTTGAGTAGTGGTCTAGCGCTAGAAATAGCTGGTCTAAATTGACCATACTATTTATTTTAGCCACCACATTATTAAGGTTAGACATTAAATTAGATATATTTACATTGTTATCATGGTTCAAGTTGCCGCGAGCAGTACCACTAACCTGTACATTATTTTGCTTTGCGACGTTCTCTCTAGTTAGTTGAGCGCTGCTACGTCGTAGAGGCGGGAATTGCTTCTGGAATGCTTCGTCACGTTGGGCATTGTTTAGCCCTTGGCTCCGTGAGCCGTCAGCTACTCTTGCAGGTTGTTTGTCACGCCAAGCCGGGTTGGCTGGCGGTGGTGCAGGTTTGAACGTCGGTTTTGATTGCTTGTTCTTGGCTGCCGCTGCTTCTATTATGTTTAGCTTGTAAGCGTAAACCGGGCATTCATCATCTATAGACCGATGAGGTCCGCCGCAGTTTACGCACTTTGTTAGTTCTTGGGTGCATTGCTTGATATCATGCGGCCCCGCGCATTTACTGCATGCCGTTTTTCTGTTGCAGTACGTTTTGGCGTGCCCGTACTGTTGGCAATTCTTGCACTGGAGTACGGGTTTGCCTGAACGCCTAGCTTCCCATGCGATTCGTACATGCATTAGTGTCTGCACCTCGCTATTCAGTCGTCGAACAGTATAATCGGTACCTAGAATGACTAGGTACATCGGTTGTCTCGTCTTTCTCATTTCATATATGCTCTTAGCTCGGATATTATGTTCTTCGTTGAGTGCTTCGACTATTTCTTGGGGCTTTATGTCGCCATCAAGCCCTCGCAGAACGAATGCCCTAGTCTTTTCCTGGGTTTCTGCGTAGGTATGGTACTCCGTACGCTCCACGTCTAAGGCCCTTTTCAATGTGTGGAGATCAATGGAGTTCTCGCAATATACTATAACGCTGTTTTTAGTATATTTTAATTGGTACTTGCTTATTCTCATGGCTTGTAGGTCCTCCCTGAGCTGCTTGTGGTCAGCCGGGCGCCCTTTAATAACAACTGGGGGTGGTGGCTGCACTTTACTTTTGGGGGTAGTTTTAGTGGTTTTTCGGGGAGCGGTTTTGCGTTTAACCCCGGTGGATGCCGTGGTAGACGCGACGCTTACGGTTTCTTCATCCTCCGTATCTAGGTCAGATAGGGGTTGAAATTGGTTAGATATGGGGACGGTGGATTGGCCCATATCTAGGGTTGATATTTTAAAGTTCTTTTTAAACGGTATTTGCCTGAAGGGCGTTTTAAAAATGTCTTTGGTTTTTTCACCTACCAGGGTCTCAGAAGTTGCAGATATCGGGGGAGGCGGCGGTGGCATTATTTTCGGGTCGTTGCTATTCGGTTTCGTTGTATCCATGCGGTTTAGGACTTCTTCGTTTTTTTGCGATTTCTGACGGTTATCTAAGGTGACCTTCAGCTTTTTTGCCGTCTCCGTGCCTTGTATGTTTGTCGGAGAGGCTTTCTTTTTGCCAGTATCAATTTTTGACGTCACTGGTTTCTTCATACGTACGGGGTGGCAATCCCTATTATGTTGACGCACTTTGGATGTTAGCTTAGAAGCATCGGCTAAGCTTAGATTGCTATAATTTCTCAGGCTTTCGTAGTCCAGACGGCACTGGACGCAGACTTCTGCATATGTTTTGCATCTGCTGCGTAATCTACGCACAGAATCCTCCGATAATTTGCGGTCGGTGACCGACTCCATGGATACGTTTGACATGGTATCCTCATCGTCCGTTGGGTCTCCCATTTTTGGGTCAGTTGCCGGGGTTACGTCCCCGGCGACTAGAAAAATGTAAGCACTTGGCTTATAGCGGTCTTTACTGGTTACCTGTACGGTAAAAAGCAGTCACAAGAATTCTAATATCACAGTACCAGTCCGAGATTCGGTTAAAAAACGCGCAAGGAATCTTTTTGCCTGAGTTCCTTTATCAGGTCCGTTTCTTTAGCCGGCAAGAAACGGAATTGAATATGAAGTAGGTTTAAAAGTAGTATACAAGACTCAGTTTAACATTAAGAAATTATTAGGTGGTCCAAAGGACAAAATTGAAATATTAGAAAGAAGTGGAATATATGAAATTGGATGTATGGATTGTAACCAAAAATATGTTGGGCACACTCAACATATTTTTCAGAGGGGCTTTTCCCTTTCGGTAATTCGCACTGATAGGTCTTTTTTAACCGTGCCTGATCATAGGGGCTTTTCCCTTTCGGTAATTCGCACTGATAGGTCTTTTTTAAAAGTGAGAGCTTTGATCTACCAGAGGGGCTTTTCCCTTTCGGTAATTCGCACTGGAGATCAAAGTCTGCCGGTATGGGCTGCTGCACAGCTTTTTGTACCAAACTTTGACCTCTAATTTGAGTATTGTTTTGAATTGTCAACAAGGTTAATCATAACAGTTTATACTTTAATTAACAACAATTCATAATTGCGATTCAAGGTTAAGTTCAAACTTTCCACTGTATGATTTTATGTTAGTTGACACATGCCCTCCCTCCAGAAAACGACGGCCTCCGGAGTTTATTACCAGATATGCTATTCCCTTACTACATATATATATTTTTTACATTTTGCACTCAACCTTAAATTAACACTATCACAATCCGACCGTACTGATCTCTACTCGGTCCAAGACGTTCTGGCTGGATGCAATAGTTTCTCCATTCGTTTTACTTGTTGTTCACTTCGTGTCGTGGCTCAGTTTTGTCCACTCGGTCTTAGTTTTGAAGTGTTGTCGACTCTGTATGTTGCTTGACCCAGTGCTTTTTGCTGACATGGAACAAAAGAAAGGTTTGTTTTAATAATTAACTAATAACTAATTTAATATCAATCAATCAATTTTTTAGTTGCCAAATACAATAACAATATATGACCGTTGTGGTCAGATTTAGGCGGCCTACTATTTAGTTATAATAAACATTTTAAGACGTTTCCATTTTTATATTTATTATTAGATTTGGATTATTTATAACAATATTTCATCATATTTCAGATTCTTATTTATTACTTCTTGTAAATCCCTCGTATAAATAATTATTTTGATTATTTATCTGGCAGTCTCATATTTATTCGTTTTTTAGCCTATCTATTATGATAATTTAATTACAGCTGAGCTATTATTTCTAAATATTATAATATGATACAATACGTATTTATACTACTGTGCATAGTCGGCGAAAAATGAAATGCAGGTCATGTTGATGTTCCATTGCTCGGGTCGACTAACTGCAATCCTTTGAAATATGCAATTTAGGCTACCATCCGAATTCTGATTTTCTATCCTTAAAGTGTATCCATCTTGTGGTTTAGGGGGTGATTTGTGCCGGTACTGGTCGTATTGCGTAAGTACCTATATAATTTAAATAATAGATTAATAGTAGGAATAGACTGCATGTTAGTGCAACAAGAATAGCTTGCATAATTATATTTCTTGTGTTTTGTGCATGTACACGTTTACTAAATATTGGCAGTGTTGGCGCGAGTTTGTCAAATATTATGTATATTACTGCAAATGATAGTATAGTGTTCCATATAACCATGATAATGTGCGGTAATTATTTGATGACTTTTCCGATTGCTTGATTTCTGTAGCAATTCTTTACTTGATGTTGTTCTTAGTGCACCTGCAGCTGACGTTTTATTGCTTTGTATTGGAGTGATCAGTTCCATACAGATTAATTCCATGTCCTCTCCAGGATGCATAACAATATATTCATCATCCCCAATCTCAGTGATGACCATTAGTGAGGACCGATGACATCTCATTGCGCGGTAAGCTGTCAGGTCCTTCACTGAGTCCTCGTGAAATGGTTTTGTGGTACATGGAACTTGCAGGCTCCTTTAGGTGAGTTATCTCATAATTAAATTATTTATTTTCATTTATAAAGCTGTTGTTTCTTCCTCCATACATTTTAAAAGTTTGCATTCGTCTTTTATCTATCTAGTCATCTTCGTCTTGTCTCTAGCTGAACTGACCGATCTCTAGGAAATTGAATTTAAGAAGAGTATTTCCTCCTTGTGTACATTTCTCTTTTTCCCATTATTATTATATTATTATAATTTTTTATTGTTCCCAATATGTGTCTTAATTTTACTATATACACCTTTTGTGTGGACGGCGTGTCTTGCCTTTATTTCTTTCACTGCATTATTTTACAACATTTTTTCTTTCTAGGTCCCCCCTTTTTTTTCTTTGGACATCGTGACGCTGCCTTTATTTTCTAATACATGGCACTCGAGGCTCCGGATCCTGTTGCGCTTATGTAGAGTCTTGGTATGTATATTATATGTCTGTGATGCATTTACTATTTTATTATCTCCATATATATTACTGTTTGCCATATGTTTATATCTCATATCCTATATGTATTAGGCGTTTATGTATGCATTATTTTACACTATTTATAACCTATTTTTACTAGTACCTATATTGCTTAATCTATCAGCTAGTTTGTTATGTTCATATTCTAAACATTCAATGCTCCGTGGCCCTTAAGTGTTGTGATTTTCTCGATAAGATATTCATCACTACTTAAGTCCGTTTCACATATAGTCTATGCCTATATCTTTTCTCATTAGCTCGTCTTCTACCTAGTTCCCTTTAAACATCTTTTTACTTATTTCTCCTAGTTTCTCCTCACTTGAAACGCTCACATGTTTTTCTATGACTTTCCCTGTACGGTATTAATCGAAAACAATTGCGTTCTCATTATAACTTTACTAAAGTTTCACTTCTCCATTTATACTTTATTATTCACATATATTAACTAAACGTTTCTGGTTTCATTTTTCTCTATATTAACTTTCTATATCAACTATTTGGACGCCTTCATGTTTTTATTATGACTTTCTCTAGTATCTTAGATAGTTGTCAATAACACTTGCGTTCCAAATTCTAGTTCCATTTTTCTAATATATCTCTGTTTGCTTCTCTAAGGGCCTCTCATATTTTTCTATGTACTATATTTTTTACTCTAAGTATATACAATGTCTATGTACTCTATTTTCCATTCTAATATCTACGTACTCTATTTTCTACTTTAGGTACATATTGTTTCCATTTTAAATGTATCTTATATTTTTCTATATGCTCTATGCTACTTTTTCCTCACTCTTAAGTGTCTTATTATGATTTTCCCTAATATCTAAGGTATTTATCATTGACACCTGGGGTTGTAGATACTTTGTGCATTGTCATTATTTTTTCCCTAAAATCGCTAACAGTCTTCCTTCGAAGTCCTCGTCTTCTTTCTCGTCCATACCTTCACTACTCTCAATTTTATTATTGTCTTTCCCCAAAATTGCTAATAGTCTTCTTTCGAAGTCCTCGCCCTCTTTTTTGTTTATATTTTCATTATTCTCAATTGTATTACTGTTTTGTTGCCCCTTATCTTTCTCATGTTTTTCTTTTTCTGCCTCTTGTATAACTAACTGTATATTTGTATCTTCTGTATCCTCTGTACTATCGTCCTCTGTGTCCTCTTGATTATTGTCCTCTTTTTCGGCTTCCTCATCAATAATTGGTGAATCCTCAGTCCAGGGATCATTATACGGCAACATCCTACATACGTGAACCGTGTCTTTTACTTTCTTTTTACTTCCTATCTTTCTAACTTCTTAGTTTACCTCATTTAATTTCCTCAAAATTTCATATGGTCCAAACCACCATAGAAGTAGTTTTTCGCTGCGTCCTACTTTTCTTACTGGTATAAATATTTTTACTTTATCTCCTATCTCGAATTGTAGCTCCCTATGTTTATTATCGAATCGTTTCTTATCACTATTTTGGCGTTTGTCTATATTTTCTACTGCTAATGCTCTCATTCGCAGCGCCTTTTCTCTTATCTGTAGAATGTCTGTCTCTTTTTCTGCGTCCATCAGGACCGCTTCAGAGGGTAGCGTTGGCTCCCTTGCAAAAACTAACATAAATGGGCTAAATTGCGTTGTGTTTTGTATAGCTGTGTTATAAGCAAACGTGATGAATGGGATATAAGAGCACCAATCGGTCTGTTGAGTGTTGCAGTACATAGACAGCATGTCCGCCATTGTTTTATTTAACCTTTCTGTAAGGCCGTTGCAGCAAGGGTGATAGGCAGTTGTGTACTACGTGCTCCCATAATTCGTTCTAGTTCTTGTACCATGTCTGACTGGAATGTTTTGCCTCTGTCACTTAAAATAGTCCTTGGAACTCCGTGTATCAAAAATACTTTTTCTAAGAGAAATTTTGCCACCGGGCCTGCCTTGCCGCTTGGTAAAGCTGCAGTAATAGCATATCTTGATGCATAATCCGTTGCCACCACAATCATTGTCTTTCCCTGAGAGCTACGCCTAAACGGTCCTAAAAGATCAATGCCAATTTTATCCATGATGTTTCCTACTTTTATGGGTTGTAAGAAGCCCGGAGTTTTTCTGTAGGGTTGTCCTTTTCTTGCCTGGCAGTCTGGGCATCCGTGTATGTATTTCTCTATGTCCTTACTCATGCCCGTCCAGAAGAATCTGTTTTGGATTTTTCCTAACGTTTTATAGACTCCTAGATGACCCCCTGTGGGTGCTGCGTGTACTTCCCACATTATTTGTTTTCTCATGGACTTTGGTACGACTAAAACATTCTCCAATCCTTTGTTGGTGTTATTTACTTTGTACAGGGTGTCATTCTGCAGTCTAAAATTTTTTGCTCTGCGTCTGGTGCCTATTGCAATGTCTGTATTATTTGGATCTAAGATGGCTTGTTTTAATTCTTTTATTTCTGGGTCCTTGTCCTGGACAGCGGCTATCTCTGTGCTCCTCAGTGCAAATGTTGGTAGTTCGTCCTTGTCTCCTTGATCGTGTGTTTCTGCAGGTAGGACTGGGTGTCTGGACATGCAGTCTGCGTCTTTGTGTGATGTTCCTTTTTTATATTCTACTGTATAGTCAAACGCCGCAAGCTTTAATGCCCATCTTGCTAAACGCCTATTATTCTCTTTGATGCTGTCTATCCAACAGAGAGCATGATGATCTGTTATGATCTTTACTGGTTTACCATATATCAAGTGTCTTAAATAGCTTAGCGCCCAAACTGCGCCTAATAATTCTAGCTCTGTGATTGTATAATTTTTCTCACTTTTTGACAGACTTCTGCTTATGTAGGCTACAGGGTGTGCAATTTTATTATCATCTTCCTGTAATAATATGGCTCCGATTCCACATGTGGCTGCATCTGTGTGCAATATTGTGCCTTTGTTTGGATTAAAGTGTTGTAACACAGGTGCCGATATCAATTTTTCCTTTAATGTTGCGAATGCTTCGTCTTGCTTTGGTCCCCATTTAAATGTCGGGCTTTTCTTTGTCATATCGTGTAATGGACGTGCAATCATTGAAAAATTTTTAATGAATTTTCTGTAGAAATTACAGAGTCCTAAGAAGCTTTGTATATCTTTGAGCTTTTTTGGTGTTGGAAAATTTCTGATGCACGTGAGCTTGGATTCGTCAGGTAATATACCCTTGTCACTGACCTTGAATCCCAAAATTTTTATTTCTTTCTTTAGGTATTCGCATTTGCTTGGTTTCAATGTTAAATTTGCCTGACGTAATCTGTCGAAGACTTTTCTTAATTTTATCAAGTGTTCTTCTAATGTTTTTGAAAATATTATAATATTGTCTAGGTATATGAGTATTTCTTTCCACTTCATGTCACTGAATACTCGATCTGCCAATTCTTGGAATGTTGCTGGAGCGTTACATAGTCCAAAACTTAACACATTGAATTCGTATGAACCATGTCCCTGTGCTACAAAAGCGGTATATTGTTTCGAATCTTCTTGTATTGGGACTTGCCAGTATCCAGAAAACATGTCCAATGTGCTAAACCAGGTAGAATCGCCTAGATAGGTTAGTATATCGTCTATCTGAGGCAGAGGCCAATTTGATTTCTTTGTGACAGAGTTCAATTTTCTATAGTCTACGCAGAACCTAGTATTGCCATCCTTCTTTTTTACTAGTACAACTGGGCTCGCCCACGGCGAGTGGCATGGTCTTATTACCTCGCTTTCTAGCATTTCTTGGATTTGTTCGTCTATTATGCCTCTTTCTTTTTGGGACACACGGTATGGACGGCTTTTCTGTGGTTTATTGTCTTCTAGTTCTATTACGTGTTCGGTTAGATTAGTTTTTCCCATATATTTTGGAGATTTTGCAAATACGTCCCTATATTCATGTAGTAATTCTTCCAGTTGTATTCGTGCTTTGTGGTCTGTGATGTTGTCTAGATGGTGATCGTCTATGGCTATCATTTCTTTCTTGTCTATTGTCTCTTCGCTGAGGTGTAGGTTGTATGCGGTATCTTCTTTTTGTATTTCTTCTAAAATTGCTATTGTAGTGCCCCTGTAGATTTTAGCTGGGTAATTTGCCTTTGCGGTTACTGGGATAAACAATTTTTTCCCATTTGTGTATATATTTGCCTCAATTGTGATTGCTTTGTGGCTAACCAGTCTGTGTTGTATTTGCAATTAAAAATATTTGAATGGCCTTCTATTTCTTGGTATTCTGGGATTTCTAATTCTAATGTTTTTGTTTCTCCCTTTGTGATGACATAGTTCTTTCTAGCTCTAATTTTAAAAATGTTAGGCGTCTGCTCTATCATAATGTTTGTAAATGGCCCTGTTATTTTATTTAATTTTCTTGGCCTTTTGTATCTACATATTAAAATATTTATATTGTCTGACTTGAATATGTAGTGCAACATTTTTTTAAATGAATTCCATTCTGGGATATCCAAGCCCCAACCTCTTCTAGGTATGGCTATTTTATTAATTCCCTTTTGCTTTAATAGTTCTCTTAGTTTTATGAGGCATTCAAATAATGTTTTGAGTGTTGGCCTGCTATGTGCGTTGCTCCTAGTGTGGAGGTAGAAGCCAGTTTTGCCTTTTGTATTTTTGGTCACTGAAACTGTTCCTATTTTATTATTTTTATTCCAATTTGTTGTTGGGAATTCTTGCTTAAGTATTTTAGCTATATACTTTTTTGTTTTATTCATATCTGTTAATCCCCATACTGTTGGAATATCTTTGCCGAGGCCCTGTATATTTATATTTTGTTCCTGAATGGATTCTAGTTTATCTAATTGTATGTTGTTTTGCTGTTGTAAAAATAACTTGAATTTGTTGTTGTCCTGCTTTTTGTCCCTGCTGACTTTTATTTGTTTGTGTACAGATGTAAGCCCCGGTGCGGTGCCATTCATTGAATCGTATCTCAATGGGATTATATATTCATTTTGAATTATCAGATCTTTGTTTGGGATATTTATCACTGCCTCGTTATGTTCTAGAAATTCCATGCCTAATATTATCGGATAGGGTGCACTGTTGATTACTTTTGCCGTTATTTGGAGCTTAAGTTTGTTTCCTATTTGTAATGGTGTGGTAACTTCACTCATTACTTGTATACGATGCCCTCCTGCTTCTATGAGAATTGTGTTGCTATTTCTATGTTTCAGGCCTGTTGTCCAGTCTTTTTGTATGACGTTGTTTTGAGATCCAGTATCTATTATTGCCGTGACATTTTTATTGTTTAATTTTACTGTGATGCAAAGTATGCCTTTCTTTTCCTTGTCCCCTCCTGCTAGGATGACTGGGGTGTTTAATTTAGCCATCCGCCGCCTTTTGGGTGATTTCTGCGGCAAGTGTCCCAATTTTCCGCAGGTGTGGCATTTCTGGTTATTATAGCTATTTCTGTAGGCCTCCTTATAATGATTTTGGTTACCATTCTTTGTATATGTTGGTAGCCTCTGTAAGTTGCTATTGCGGTTTTGTGGCATTTCTTGCCTTCTGAGGTTATTTTGTATATTCGTATTATAATTATATTTGTGGTAATTGTTTGGACGATCGAAGTTTGTATTATTTATGTTATTCGGAGGACGATAGTTATATGGAGGACGGTAATTTTCTCTATTTGGAGGACGATAGTTATATTGAGGATTGTGACTGCTTGTATTCAGAGGATGATAACTGTTTGTTGGCTCATGGTTTTGCCTTTTATCTTCTCTTCGTCTCGGTGCTTTGTCTATCGTTGCTGCTAACGCCTTCAGTTCGTCTAAGTCTCGAGGTTGGCTGTTGGGGGGGTTTGTCAACCAGTAAAAGTTATAATAATTGTCTTCGGTGAGCCCTTCGCTAAATATACTTAAAAACTCTTCTATGTCCACGTTTGCCTTGTAGTCGTGATAAAGTACTCTAAGTTCGTACAAATAATTTATTACTGTTTCATTTTCTAACTGCTTCCTTTCTTCCACTCTCTTTTTACGTGCTGTCTGATAATTTCTGTCTTCGAATTCACTGATAAAGTCTGCTTGTAATTCCATCCATCCATTATTTTCGTTTGCTGCCTTGTATTCCTGGAACCATAGATTTGCTGCTCCGTCCAAAAAAGTTTCAAAATATCCAATTTTTAACGCATCATCCCATTCGTTTGCTATTGCCGTTCTTTCGTATGATTTTATAAAATCGTTGGCTTTGCATCTGCAAGGATGAAATGTAGGTGGGCTAATAAACTGTGGTATCGCTGCTTTCTTTGCAGTAGCCAAAGCGTCTGTGATTGTTGTGTTTGCCATGTTGTGACGTACTGTTTGGATATCTTGTGCTTCGTCTTGTTCGCTGTCTTCACTGATAACTTCTCTAGCCTCCATGCTGCTGTGTGATGCTTGGTTTCCTTGGTAAATTTGCGAGTTTTCACTAGGTGGTTCTACTAATGGTTTGTCGAGAAATGAGATTTTCTTAACTTGTTCTAAATTTATTATTGGGGATGTGGGTGGCGATCTTCTTAATTTCCTTGATGCTGAGAAGATGGCTGTGCTGCTGTGAGGTAGAGTGGGGTCCTTAGCTGGCGTGTCGGATTGACTCTTAGAACGTAGATAGTGTTTTCTGTCTGACATTCGAGGACGGATTTAAATAATTAGAAGACACTGACTCTTAACTTCACCAAAATGTCAAGAAGGCAACTTTTATGACTGCCAAAAAATCTCAAAGAAAACTGGTACAGAAAACTATCTCGTGGGTCACCACGGCTATAAAAAATATAGACGGCTTGGATTGATGCAAAATGTTATTTTTAGCTGGATCAGGGGTCTATCTGGAAAAAGCGTATCTCTTCGACGAGTCCTTGGTCCTGTGTCCTGTGTACGGGGGTCGAAACGGCTGCCTCCACCACGTGTCACATATACGCTCCTACCGCTTGTTGCCTATGGACCTGACTTCGTTGCAGTAGTTGCGCTGTGCTCTTTCAGAAGACGGAGCTCAGATATAGGTAGTTGGGAGAGCTGGATAGAAATACTCGGTGTAAAAAAGGCTTGGTTTATTAACTTCAGGTTGAGTATAGAAGGTTGT
>JAEQML010072429.1:0-15516 GCA_016904865.1 Pissodes strobi
AATA
This sequence comes from Pissodes strobi, assembly GCA_016904865.1. Lineage (NCBI taxonomy): Eukaryota > Metazoa > Arthropoda > Insecta > Coleoptera > Curculionidae > Pissodes > Pissodes strobi. The sequence goes on from JAEQML010072429.1 coordinate 5, forward strand.
ATAATAATAATAATAATAATAATAATAATAATAATAATAATAATAATAATAATAGTAATAATAATAATAATAATAATAATAAGGATTCGCTTGCAATATCGGCTGCGGCTTTATTTCTGGTGGAGTACTACATAATTTCAGATCAGAATCTGAGTTTATAGTTTTGAAATTTCTAACAATATTTGCACGATCAACGTAATTACACAATAATTATTCTTTTTAATGACAGTTGTCATAGCTCGCAAAACTTCAATCAAAATAGGACAAGCAAAGCCATCAGTTCATTTTGGATCCGCGCGTACATGGGCTCTTATGGAAGTATGCGTGAAATAAATCCCGTAAGGAATACGTTGTACTTCACGCACCGGTGCTTGAAATTGTACTTCACGCATTAGTAGTGATGCGTGATGCGTGAAAGTATATTTCACGCACGGTCGCAGAAAAAATATATTCCATTGCATGTTTTTTGGATTAAAAGATTCAAAAGATGCTTTTTGGGGTTTGTAAAAACCTAGATATTACCCTATTTTTTACCTTTTTTCCCAAAACACCATCAGCAGCTATTTAAAAACGATTTGGTATAATGCCAACAATGAGCCCAACCCAAACTAACCCAAGAAAATAAAATTCCTTAAATATTTAGGACGAATTGCTTGACAGAGCGGGAAATTTAAATATTTGTACATTTGTTCCATGTAACCCCTGGTGTTTCCTATATCCCCAAACTACGCTATATCATCTGTTTGTAAGTGGTCTGTATTAAGTGTAATTTATTTGTTGTGTTTGTTAAATGACATTGTTATTTATGGATGATATTTCGTTTCCCTTCAACAACCTGAATGTTTTGTATAGAGTGCATGGGAAGAAAGTCATTATACCTACGGGCTATACTGCTCTTCAATCTTCTTTTATAAGTAGAATGTATGAAATGACTCTTAAGTTCACCGGGTCAAAGGCTTGTGTTGTGTATCGACAAAGCATAGGTATGCCCATGTATTTTATTATGTAACCTTCTCAATAATCTGCAACCGAAAAAATATTACATCTATGTTTAAACTACTTTTTAACGCGTTGTTCTTCATATATATTTAATAAGTTTCAGTGTAGTGCTAAGGAAGTATAAATTCTGATGATTATTTAAGTCTTTTTTTTCTCTTTTTGTAGATGAAAGGAGGAATGTTAGGCATATAGTTCCTTTCCACCGTACATAATCATTCGTCAGCTTTGGAATTGTTGCTTGTAATTCGAATTCATTAATTTCACATCCATCCATGTCCCGCTCAATATTACAACTTTCAGCTTGTTCTTTTCCCTCGTAAATAATTCTAAACTAAGTTGCTGGACAAAAATAGTGCATTAAGTAAATTTTTAATCAAAATCGACCCTGATGCTTCTTTCATTAAACTGCCATACGCCTAACGGCATACACATATGCCTCAAATGAGACATAATGCACAGATAGTATGAAATAAATCCATTTAATTTCTACAAAATTTATTAACTCGGAAAATTTTTTAAACACATATTTATTTTCTTTCTCTACATCAGAATGAATTTAAAAAAAAATCCAAAAAAAATGCTTTCTGGTGATATTCGATATTTTCCTGTATTTTCAATACACAGGGTTTTTCCAAATTGTCGACTTTTTATATAAGGGAAGTCTTAACGTAGCCACCTTGTTATTGAGAATAACATTTGCCACTTCATTTAAGATCAGTAGTTACGGCGTAACAATAAAAATCGGAAATATGAGTACAGGTTGTAACGGAAGTTAGATCGAAATTATGACAATACTAATTTGACCTTTCGTATAAGCGCCTTTTGAATTTATGTCAGACCTAAGATAATTACTGTATGCTGTGATTAGTTTGGAAAAGAACAATTAACCGTTCTTCCAAAATGTTCTTCCAAGCTTTTGATCTAGCTCTCATATATATTTATCTATTTATACAGCGTGTCCGGAAATAAAGTTCGAATCATTTCAGGGTGATTCTACATAAGAACACATGAATTTTTTTTTCATATGAATCTGGGTCCGAAATGCATACTTTCCAAAAGTCAAAACTTTTTTTAAAAAATCGTTTTTTTATTATCAACTTAAATATCCTTTTATTGATTTTACTGAAATTTGGTAGTATTATCTGTAAGAATAAGGGACTCATCTAGATTTAATTAGATTTAAAATATGACTTCCAGTGGCGTCCCGAGGGGCATCATACAGAATATTATTGACAAAAAATGTGCGCCACTGACTTTCTTGATCATTTTATATTTTTTTCATATAAAGCAACTAAAAATATAATAATTTTGCTTTTTGAATTGTTTTCGTATCTTGCTTCGTTATCGAGAAAAAAATAATAAAAACCAGTTTATTACATTTCCAAACTTTTTTAAAAAGTCGATTTTTTTATTAATATCTTAAATATGCTTTTACCGATTTTGTTGAAATTCGGTAGTGTCATCTGTAATAATAAGCGACTTATTTAGCCTTAATTAGATTGCAAATATAAAGTCCAGTGGCGTCCCGGGGAGCTTCATACCGGATATTATTGACAAAAAAAGTGTGCTACTGACTTTTTAAAACATTTTAAATTTTTTTCGTATTAAACAGCTAAAAATAAAACATTTTTGTTTCTTGAATTGTTTTCGTATCTTGCTCCGTTCTCGAGCATAAAAAATAAAAACCAGTTTATTACATTTCCAAACTTTTTTAAACAATCGATTTTTTTTTATTAATATCTTAAATATGTTTTTATCGATATTGTTGAAATTTGATAGTGTTATCTGTAATAATAAGCGGCTCATTTAGCCTTAATTAGATTGCAAATATAAAGTCCCGTGGCGTCCCGGGGGGCTTCATACCGGATAATATTGCCAAAAAAGTGTGCTACTTACTTTTTCAAACATTTTAACATTTTTTTCGTATTAAACAGCTAAAAACACAACATTTTTGTTTCTTGAATTGTTTTTGTATCTTGCTTCGTTTTCGAGGAAAAAAATAAAAACCAGCTTATTACATTTCTTTAGGGCAACACATTTTACATCATTGGGTAACTATTATTATTTTCTGGAAATCAATGGCTTATTCTATTCTTAGAAATTGTCCTAATAAATTATTGCAACTGTCAATTTTTCTATTTTTTTGTTTCATCGCGGGATGTAATAAAGATTTATTTTTCTCGGGAAAGCCCAGCGAGTTCTATCTAAATAAATCATCAAAGGAGGCTTTGATTGACAACCAAAAGTCCTGTCAAAATTTATTGTACTAAATAAGAGATACGAGTTCTAGTCTACCTATTTCAGTTTTAAAAACGCCAGAATATTCGTTTGAAGAAATGACCGACATGCATTTTATGTATGGTAGAGCTAACAGTTCTGCTCTAGAGGTGCGCAGATTATATCAAGAGGCTTTTCCAACTCGTCGACTTCCTTCTGATAAATTATTTAGTACCGTACATCAAAGGCTGAGATAAATTGGTACTTTCACGCCAAAGAATAGTGATTGTGAAAGAAATCGTAACACACGGACTCATGGAAGCAGAAGAAAGGGTTCTTCGAACGGTTGAAGTAAGTCCCTATATCAGCACCCGAAGAATTTCTTTACAAGAAAATATTCCTAAGAGTACTGTATGGGAAATTTTGTACGAACAACTCCTATATCCCTATCATTTACAAAGAGTTCAAGCGCTGAAAGCTCAAGACTTTGAACCTAAAGTACAATTTTGCCGGTGAATGCAGACAAGATATCATCAGGACCGTTCCTTTATCGATAGTATTATTCCCTGTCGAAGCTGGATTTAGGCGCGAAGGTGTTGTTACTTTTCATAACAACCATATGTGGGCCGACAAAGTCGATTTGAAGATAAGTTTGCCATTAGCGTTTGAGCAGGTATTTTGGGAGATAGACTAATAGGACCGTATGTTTTATCACATCGTTTTAACGGGCCGGCGTATTTTAATTTTTTAATAAATACTTTGCCGGTTTTGCTGGAAGACGTACTCTTCGGATAAAGAGAGGAAATATTTTTCATGCATGATGGTGCACCAGCCCATTTCAGTGCGTTAGTTCGTGGGCACTTAAATGCAACTTATCCAGACCGATGGATCCGGCGGGGTGGTCCCATTGCGTCTCCAACCGTTCGCCAGATTTGAACCCGCTGGACTATTATCTTTTTTTATTCGGTTTCTGTTGACAACGTACATCAAGTAGAATAGCGGGTGATAGATTGTTGGCAAGAAATACACAATAAACCAGGGTTTTTTTCAGCAAGTGATATGGTCAATGAGGCGTCGTTTAGCGAACTGTATTGAGATGAATGGAAGAGACACTTCGAACATTTGTTGTAATCTTTTTTAATTTTTGTAAAATATTTTTGTGTTATTGTTATTTTTGTTGTCTAATATTAAAGAATATTTAACCTAGTGACGCTATATCCCTTCTCTGATGTTTTTATTTAAATAAATTTAATAATTTTTATCTACTTGGGGCTGTATTGGCCTTTCATCATTACAGGATTTTTAAAATAATATTAAAAAACAGATTTTTGAAAGAAAAATTGACATCTTGCATCTAGGAAACTGCATTTTCAAATCCAGGTTCATATTAAAAAATTTTCATGTTTTCTTATGTAGAATCACCCCTACTCGAACGGTATTTCCTGATGCAGGACAGGACTTCTAGGTGACATGTCAACTATAGTGCCAACCTTAGGCTTTTGTCAATCAAAGCCTCCTTGATGATTTATTGAGATATAACCAGCGAATAACAACTACGATAAGAAGATTCACTCTCCGCGGCGGCACGTCAACGGTATGTCTCCTTCCCCGCGCGAAAACTAGCATGATACTGGCATGTGACCTTTGGACCCGGCGCACACTGGTCGAATTTCTAGGAAAGCTGGCCATAATAAGGTTTACCAGAAATAAGATATAAAAGTAATTAAGTATTACACGTTTAATATATCGTGTTTTAGACAAATAATTGTTGAATTTCTTGCTCATCATCTATATTTATATATAGGGAGTATCAATTATCACTGACGATAAAAATCATGTATAAAGATCATTTGTATGTTCTTAAATCGTTCTAAAAAATGATTTTGAAAATTAAGGGCTCCTTCGTGGTAAAAAAGGGTTTTCAATTTTTAATTCGATCATCCAAATTTTGTTTTTGCAACGGTTAATTCAGGAGTCTTACGAGTAAAATGAATGTTAAGCGGACGACAGAAACGCGTTGATGAGGGCCTGCAATTTTGCCATACATGTATTTCAGAGTTATCGCTATTTTTAAAAATTTATCTAATAGGGACGAAACTAGTAAAAAATATAGAAGCATCAGTGCAGCTGTTGTTCAAAAACACTTGATTATATACTATCCCAAGGTAATATCAAAGTCATATTTACAATTTAAAACTAAATTATAAATTTTTTTCTGCTGATTCAGCCAAAGTATTTATTACCTCTTTTTATAATAACATCAGTCTTGCATCAGCAATAATGATCCTACCGAAATTTCAGCTTCAGTTTCACTTACTACAATATTATGGGATTAGGGGTGGGCCACAATAATCTATTATTCGATTCACTTTTAAGAAATTACCGATTAATCGACTTATCGATGAATATTTCAGAAAATATCGATAATCGATTATTTCGATTACCTAATAGATTATCCAGTTATTTGCTAAAATATTAAGCGTTTAATCGATTATCCAATTTCTTGCCCACCCTTACCGATAAATTTACAACAGATATAGCTTTTAAAATTCCAATTTAATAATGCGTTACGTTAAGGGTAATTTAAATGACATAAAACCATTTGAAAATACTTTCAGTACAACATATGAAGCAAAAAAACAGAGAAACGTAAATGCTCAAACAAGACAGCAGCAGGGAAAACTGCGCACGTTACAAATTTAGCCAAAAAGGGATCCTCATTTCGACGCGCCATTTTCTGATAATCTGGCTTCAGTTGTTGCACAAATAGGTATAGCACCAACACATAACCTCAACGGAGTGTTAGCACGTTAGCAGTATAGTACATCAGTCTTTATCTTTTAGCACGTTAGCAGTATAGTACATCAGTTTTTATCTTTTTATTATGTATTTGGGCAAAACTATATGATAAGAAGGATCACTCTCCGCGGCGGCATGTCAACGGTGTGTCTCCTTCCCCGCGCGAACACTAGCAGAATATCGGCAGGCCATGATACAAATAAAACAATCAGGCGACCTTTAAAGCGGCGGCCATAGACAGCTCATCCTTTTCTTTTGTCAGATTAATTTTCACGCCTAAATTCTATAGTTGAGTCAATATTCGATATAAGATAATATCGCTATTTTTTAGTTGTTTTGTATTTCAAAATAGGAATGAAATATACAGTAAAAATATTGTGCGAAACCTTTAACCAATTTTAAAATCACCCAAAACGCCAAAATTTAATTGAATATTAAAAGATGGGGCAAATTCGAGCAGCATTTTCTTCTTGATGTCTTTTGTCAGAATATTAGTATTCGGAAATATGGTGAAATCATTAACACAAAATCAAAATCTTTTCAATATTAGTTATTACATACCTTGAGTATTGTTATCAATAATAACTAATTAAAAACGTTAACAGATTTTTGAAACAGCCAGCTGAATACAAACTTTATCAAAATATTTATTTGGTGATAATAATAAAAAAAACCATAACGTAAGTTTGACAGGGCGCTGCAAACAATTCAGAAGATATCAATTGTGTTTTTACAAAGCCAAATAGAGTATTAGAGTGCTATAAATAATTTCGTCATAAATTTGATTAGATATAACGCAAACGAAAATATAGTTTATGGCCAGCTTTTATTTAAATTCAACCTGTGTGCGGCGAAGTTCGCCGAACGTTACCAGGCAACGAAGACGATTCCTTTGTAGCGCTCTCTTGCCATTGAGTGGGCCTTCTTGTCATAGTTAATATTCGCTGATATAACTTACTGCGCTTTCCAGAGAAAAACAATTCTTCATTACCCACCAGCTTTTGATGTAAAATTTGTTGCCCTAAAAGGAAAAATATTACCCACGTAACGGTACTTGGCATTCTGAAGAAATTTAAAGATTGTTCCCCAAACGTTTTCAACGCCGCAGAATTGCAAAAATATAACCGAAACCACCGAAATTAAGATAGTGATGACGAGCTAGATGTTTTACTTAACGTTTAAGAACATCCCCGATTCAGTCTGAGTCGACGGTGTCGCAGTTTGGATATGAATAAAAAATTTTATTAGGGTTGTACTACAAAAACACAATTATAAACCATTTAAACCAAAATTTATCCATAGCCTATGTTACCCGGAGGCCAGGTTAGTTTCTTGTTCTTGGATGATGGGAATTTTTCAAGATATCAGAAATTTTAGTTCAAAGATACTTTTTAGCGATGAAGCAACTTTTACTACAAACGGAATATTTACAATAAAAAAGAAATAATGTTCTTTTCAAAATTTATCACTTTGTTCATTATGCTTTCATAAATAGAATATTCAAAATTTAAAGAGATTTAGTTCAATTTGGTTACTTTCGCGGTCGCGTATGTTCATCATGTGTGACACTATTCATCACAAGGAAAAAGTTGCAAAATACTCTGTGCTTCAAAATTTGCTCGCTAAATAAGCAGGCAAATAAATAAAACTTAAAATTCCTCTTCATAACTCACCCTGAATATACGCAATAAGATTTAACGATTTTGGGTTATTTGTTTTAATGTCTAGCACAACAAATAAAAAAAAATTAAAAATTGTGTAATGTGTCGAGAACCCAGCACCAATAAATCTTCTGTTATGTCCTTGTATATCGACTAATATCATAGCTAAAGTAATTGAAAAAGTAATTCTACAAAAAGGTTAAAAGGTCTTTATCAAAACTCTGATACGGTGATTGTCTTAGCTGCCACATAATGTCAAAAACGGATTTACGAAAATGCATGTCAAAAACAGTTCCTAATCTGCAACACCCTGTATTCATGATTCTTATTGCTACTGTTAGCGCCATATCTACTGATCATAAATTCGGTAGCAAATAATAGTTGTCTCATATACAAGGTGTTACTTTAAGACTTCACTTTTTGAACAAAACTCTATATATTGAAAAGAAATGAAAATATTAAGAATCGCCACATACAGTTTTTTGGTGTTTTATTAAAGATTATTCTGGTAAGGAGAGAGAAAAATTAAAATATATTCTGAAACTTTCGCAAAAATATAAGGGCTTCATCACATGCCTTGCATATGTTATTTTCCATTTGCTCATGCATATGATCATTAAATTTTTATTTAAAATTCTCTTGATGAAATACTTATGTCCAGCAGTCTAGGGATAGTTGATTCTTCCTGGATTTTATTAGGTTACGTATTCTTCTCCCGGTCTCCATAAGATCATGCTGTATACAACTTGAGAATAACTATTCCCGGTAATCGGGTTGGATTGTATCACTGTCATTTTTCTGATTACTCTGTGTGATACTACGGTTGATGTATGTTTTACTTCTGTTTTGAAACGTTGATATTTTTTGTTGTTGTGGACTTTTCTACCACTGCCAGCACATTTATGTTTTGCCAGTGCATTTCAACTATTCTGCGGTGTTATTTCAATGTTTTGAATTTTGTCTGACAACCGCGTTTTATAAAATCTTTTGATAATTTTGCGCATTAAGTACTCCATATTAAATTTTTCTTTATATATTAAAGCTTTTTCGTAGTTAGCTGAATTGGTATCACCATGGCTTAGATCAGGTCAAGCCAGAGACCGTATATCCAGAATTTATGACGAGTAGGTATTTCTGTTGATCATAATGAAATCGATAATGGTTTCTTAACCCTGTCACAGATTAAATCTCAGGGTCGTAATGACAAAATAAATAACACACATAATCAAATCTATTTAAATAGACAATATACATAAGCTAATTAATTATATAAATCCTACTTCCATATGAGACTCTTGACTCTTAATTCTAATTTTTGGTGAGGGGGTTGTTTTTCGAAATGTTCGGTATAACGTTATACTTCGTTTTTTTTTTCTTGAACGATAAATATAATATAAATTACTATTAAATAATTTTCAAAAAAACTTCTGCAAAACTGTTCTGATGGGATAATCTAGCCTACACTCTTCACAGACATTCAACAATAAACTTCCCTGAATTCTGGTGGGTGTTGAAAGGGGGTTCTGCCTAGCCTCGATCGGGTGACCCCACGGCTCCCAGCAGTCAGCTTCCGCGGTCAAACTCCCCCAACAAGAGGTGGACAATGGATGGCTCCAGAAAAAAAAACCCTAGAAGACACTGGTATAAGTCTTCAATCATATTAACTGTATTTTAATTTTTCAACCAATATCGTGGTATTTAAGACGGAAATAAATGGACATGAAAGTTATAGCGATCTTACCTCGATAAGTGACGAGGTCGCAACTACCCCTGGAATGGAAAGCAGAGGGTGCTTTACCAGCAGGATTCCCAAACTGGCAATGAATTAATTACTGCAATAAAACCGGAAAGATAGATAAGAAAATTGTTTATACTAGCCAATAATCTTAAAGGCGGCAAAAGAAAATGGAAAACTTACGAAGTGGCTGCTTGAAATCCGCCAAGCGAAAACTCGTCCAAATGGGCGTTGAAGTCTATCTTCCAGCACTCTCAACTCCACACAAAGATTCTAGCAAACCTAGAAGCCTATAGGACCACTTTGTGGGAAATTATCCTCTTTATAAGCAAAACTAACTTCCACTTTTTCCCACAAGATGCACAGCACACTTTTGCTAACGTTTCTTTTCCTCTCTCACGCCTCTTTTTTCCCCGTTTTAAATTTAGTACTCCAAGGAGAAGGGATCGAACATGTTTGCCAACTATGAAGCTACAGCTAAATTTGCTAGCTAAATTTTAGAACGAACCAGCGGCTTGCATCAAGACCAGAAAATAGATTCAACCTCGAAATTTCTTTTTATTAACATGATTTAATCTAAGAACGATAATAGCCTGATATTTTTGTGATGGATTTCAATAACCCTTTTTGAATAAATCCTTTCAAAAACCTTTTAAAATAAAATTTCTTAATAATTCCCAGTATCGACGTTTATGTCTATAGAGAAAAGAAGAGTCTCGAAATCTTCAGTATTTTGCCCTTAAGTTGCCACTCTGTAACCGTTGGATCCTGCGCTCAATATTGCCGCCAAAACTACTGATAATAACCGCAATTTCGTTTAAATTTACAGGTGGTCCAAATTTCAGGTTATATTATTGCTCCACGATATACTTTCCCATGAGATTTCACGCAAGTCTGAAATCAGCTTACCGTACCTACGTCATCTGTACGAATTGTGGACAAGGTGGTGAAGGCATATTTATATATTAAGTTTTCGTAAAATTAATACATACAAAAATATAGCTAGATAAATCATCGCATTGCAACCGAATTGTCACAATGATTTGTTCCCAAAATATGGAACGACGTAAGGCCAAAACTGGCTTGCAACAACCCCTAGAATTTTGCGTGAGAATGAAGTGTTATTTACTTCAGATCAATGGCTACAAATATCCACCGAGCATTTCATCATTACCATAAACCATGGATTACTGCATTGTCAATTCTTTTACTGAAGTATGTTGGTTATTGTAGATTTGGCATTTTATTTTCATGCCACTCAATGTATTACTTTACATCAAAAATTAATTCTGGGGACCATATAAGATTGAAAATAAAAATACTGTGTAAAAACAGAAGTATTATCGACAAGATGCTTCATCTATGGTATCGATAAGCTAACACCCTGCAAATTATTTCCTGGCTCGTCGCAGCAAAATCCTGTTTGGAGAACAATAATTAAGTAAACAAGCGAAAACGTCGAATGTAAAACCAAAACCTCTTAGCTTATCCCATCAGCACAAAACAAACCTTCTAGTCGCGTCAACATACACAATTCATTAAGTAATCCTTCCACCATATAAGCAAACAAAAATACCAATTCTCTTTTTACTTCGGCTTCAGTTTTAGATTATTAACGAAGCACATAAACAGCCCCAAGTTGGCGCAGCTGTTTGCCGAAGCCGAGCTGCTTTCGTCGCTTAGCGCTCGATCTAAAATCTCCGCTTCTGTGTTTCACTAGATATATTATCTCTTTCAAATATTGTATTTTTGCGTGTATTAAGATTTACTTAATAAGCCAGTGTTTTTCCTGTGTCTATACCATAAGCAGTTTTAATTAAATCAGACATCCGGATTGGCCTGTATCTCATTTAAGGCCAGAGGCAGTATATTATACAGATTTATATTAAGACTGAACGCCCGGGTAAATTTTCACAGATCAAATTGAATAATGTCTGGAAAATTCATTATTTACTATTGATAAAGTTTTGACTACCCCAATAAAAACTTGCGTTTTAAATAGTGCTGAGAAGCAGACTCCATTGCAACAAATTTCGTATTAATACATAATTCATTATGAGAGATATAATACAATTAATATAATCGGTAGATTAAGAAATTAGAAAGTAAATCGTTCTCAACTCAACTATCTATGAAAGCAGTGAATGAAAGAAACAACTATTTTCGAATTATAGTAACTTTACAAAATGTATATAAAAGATGAATATTATCTCGATTTCAGCATCGCGATAACTCTCTGACAACGATTAATCTGGGATAAATATTATATCTACTTTGGCACTGACGATCCGTCAGTCTCTTTCGAGGATATAACGCAAGTAATCTCCGCAGGAGTGGAAGCATACATCCCAAATTCCATCACGGTACCGTCGAAAGGAAAGCGCTGGTTTGACAGAAGATGCAAAAGAGCTGTAGGTAGGAAAAGCAAGCCTGCAAGTACTGGCAGCAAAAGCAGACCGCTGAAACTGGCAGTTATTTTGCTGAAGCGAGAAATTAATGCAAACGTGTGATTGATGAAACTAAGGACAAACACAATCAAAAGATCAGGAATAAACTTTTGCAATGTCCCAGTCGTTCAAGGAATTTCTGGTCGGTAGCAAAGGCAGTAAGTAATAACTTTGCAAAAATGTCTCGCCCACCTTTGATAGACGAACGCGGCGTCACAGCGATATAGCTAAGAAAAAAAGCAAACATGCTCGCCGAAATGCTTTCATCGCATTCTACCTTGAACGTCCCCCATGGCAAGTCTCTCCCGACAATATCCAACGTCCACACTACCATGACAGAAGCAAAGTTTCATCAATGTTAAAGAAATGCGCTAACGAACTAACACCCATTACTGCCAAAAACGGCGATGACGCACAACCGTATGTTACAGTATTTAATTCATAACATTGAATCTCTGCTTGAGGATCATCCGGAGACTTCCATAAAATTCTTTGAAAGCAACGTTCGCTAGGGTCTATAAGGACCTGTCTGTACATCTTGGATACGTCTGCATTGAGGACGTATGGGTAGATCCTGAAACGCAAAAGTATAGAGAGAAGGTCCCTTTGAATAGTAGGTCCAACATGCTGTACGTCATTCAAGGACAAACCAGTGTCACTCTTAGCCGACGCATCGGCTAAGAGTGCATCAAAAACGACTGGTACCTTTGTCATCAGACTAGATTCCTTAATGAGAGGATGATGTGGCAAGTAGTAACATGGTTTGCTATCAGTAAGATCAACAGAGAAACCCTCAACTTTTGTCATGTGACCCATATCTTTGTATTTCTCAAGAAATTCAACATATTCCTTTTTTAAGCCTTCATTTTTATTTAAACGTCTTTCAAGAAGTGTTATCCGTTTAAGTGCCATATCCTTAGACAGACCTAAGTTAACGACGTTATCCTTAAAAGGGAATTTTACCACAAATCGTCCACAAGAGTCCGAGAGTAATTTTCTACAAAATGCTCCTCGCAAAATTGTTCAGACTTGGACAAAACAGATTGTTCACTACAACATTCCTCCAATTCCCAAAAACGTGTAAGTTTGTTATCAATCGTCTGATCTAATGAAAGACATGTTACCACAGTATTATTTGAGACATTAGATGACGAATCAAAATACCTATAAAATACATCAACGCCTAATAAAATATCGATATCACCTCGAATATTAAAAGACTCATCAGCGAGACATAAGTTTTGAGGAATATTCCAATGGGAAACATCAAATGACACTGTCGGAACACACTGAGTTATTTTTGTTATGACTAAACATGAAATAACTTCACTGTAATCGTTAATATTTGACATTATTTTCACATTCACTCTTGAATTCGCAGTGGTCGATATAGCTTCACTGACGCCCATTATTTGAAAATTAACAGAAAACCTTTGTAAACCAAGCTTATTTACCAAGCCTTCCGAAATAAAGTTACTCTGCGACCCAGGATCCAGTAGCGCTCTAACAACGTGGACCGTTCCGCGATCATCAATGACTTTGATATTTGCAATGGCTAAAACCGACAACGTAGCTGAATCGCTCAGGGCATGACCCGGAGTTGAGTTTGTTTGTGGCAACAAACTTGACTCACGTTCGGCTAGATCTGGCGCAGGTTTAGTATGATTACTCTCGACCACATTGTCGTCTAAATGTAGAAGATAATTATGTTTTCCTGCACAAATGCGACAGGATGACATATTTGGACAATTTTTTAAATGATCAGGATTGAAACAGTTTGTACAAAGTTTTAATTTATTTACCGCCGCGATTCTAGCTTTCACGGTCAAATTTCTAAACGCGAAGCACTTATAAATACCATGATTCCTTTTGCAATAGTACCATGCAAACCCTTTTTTAGTAGGGCTTACCTAGCTTGATTGGCTTACCTTTACCTTCAGGTTTTATACATGAGTCCCTTTTTGTCGTTTCTAACTTCTCTAATAACTCACATTTAGATTTAAAAAAAAGCATTCACGTCATTTAGTTTAGGTAACTCCCCTACCTTTATAGGGTAAGACTCCCATTCTCTACGAGTAACCAAATCAAACTTACTTGTTAACAAAATACAATCAGATTATCCCAGTTGTCCGTGACTTGACCAAGACTTTGCAGTGACATTAGATTTTTATTAAATAAATCATACAGTTTTCTAAGATCAGCAGGCGATTCCTTTAATACACTGGGGCACTCAAATAAAGCTTTTACATAATTATGAACAATAAGTCTTTCATTTTCATAGCGATCAGACAGCAGCTCCCAGGTTATTGCATAATTGTCATTCGTGACCTGTATATTGGCAATAGCATGAAGAGGTTCAACTTCTAAATATGATTTCAAATAGTAAAACTTTTCAACTCCACTTAAAGTCGAATTGTTATGAACAATAGCTTGAAAGGCGTCTCGAAATCAAGCCATTTTTCAAATAACCCATTAAAAGTTGGTAATTTTAAATCAGGTAACTTTATAGCTTGTCTAATAGGCGGCTGAGTAGAGGCAAGTCCCCCCTGAGCACGACTAGCTGATTGTTTAGAAACTTTCGAGGTACCTTCAGAGCTTGTGCCTGAGCTATCAGAATCAACCGTATTTAGAAGTAACCTTAACTGACTAATCAAATCGAAATATTGTGATTCAAATTCATCACGCTCCTTATTTTCAAGCTCTAAAAGATTTTCTCCCATATTCTGGGCTTCACTTATTAAAACATCAATTTCAGACTGAACATCTTCAAACTGTTCAGCCTTATCTAGCTTTATTCCTAGTTGCCTGAACTCCAAATTTGTGAGGTTATTTTTATCAACCGAATCACAATAATTTTTGATTCTTGTAAGCTGACCTTTGATACTGCCTCGTTTTAATTTTAGTCTATTTAACTCGGGCATTTTTACTAAAACGAATCAAAAACACGAGAAAAGAAGCATACAAGAATTGCACTAGACAAACTTACAGAAATCACACTGTCATAAAACAAATAATTTGACTGTTAATAATGATAAGGAACTGACTTACGCAACCCCCCAGCTCATATGATTTGCCCAATGGAAAATTGCTGAAGTTCTTGCTCCTTTCACCAGTAAACCCAACTGTACTCCCGGCCGGAACTGATACAGCGTGGCCCTCCATCGCAGATGACTCCTGCTGACTCACACAGACTTCGAAGTGGACGCCGACGAGCAATCCAAAAATGCAACTGATAATTACTAATTTATGGCTTATTTGGCTCGATTGGACCAAAATGTTGGCTTCAATGGGCTGTATAAAGATTCTCCTTGAATAATACACTTCTTTCACACTAAATTGAACTCTATTAATGTAAAAAAGATACAATTTTGAATAATAATAGAATCTGTCTATATGACAAAAAATTTCTTAATTATTGACAATAACAAAACTACCACCCGCTCGGAACATATCCTTTGTAGGAAGTAGCGTGTTGTTATCATGTGGTTGAGTTTATCACTGAACAGTTTCGATTGACTTGTATCTTAAATCGTAATGAAATGGATACTAAAAATAGTTCTAAGACTATGAGTTTATATACTAATGCGAGTTGCAGTGAACTGTGAAGAGAACTTGACCATTGACTGGATATTAGCCTGATTAGTATAAGATTTT
>JAEQML010072430.1:0-15514 GCA_016904865.1 Pissodes strobi
ATTCTAAGTATTGCTAAACATAGTATGATATTCACATTATATCACATCCATAGGTAAATAAATGAAAACCCCTCGACCTTATATCTATATAAGTATTCTTTTTTCTATACTTTATAACAATTTTCCCAAACCCTGTATAGAAAACAGTAAATAATGAAAATATTTTGACTTTGTTTAGTTTATAAAAATGAGGTAAAAAAAAACAAAACAGATTAATTATTATTTTATTTTAATTTTTTTTGCCATTAGTAAATTTTGGCATTTTACGTTCCAATCGTTTTTAAATGTTTATAAAACTAATTTTACGATTCAAATCCCGTAGTCTGGGTTCTCGATAAACACAGAAGCAGCTCGTAAGCAACTTCTGTGCTAGTTAGTTTAGTCATTGTTCGCATTGCTAACTTTCTGAATAAATGTTTTTCATACAGCAATGATGCCCCACGCATATTATGGAATTCAGTCTCTAAAACCCTTGTTGCATTTAATAAATCTTCATTTCGATACAACAGATTTCCTCTGGAAGTAAAACTTAACCAATCTTGTGAAACTTGGCAATTTTTTATTATTTTGTTTCCACACCTATCTATTTGAGCTGGATTCGATACGTTATAATCAATTTTAATAGATTTGGTTAGTTTAGTTTAGTCGTCTAATCAAGTTTCGATTAGTTTCACTCGGTCCCAACTTATTTTACGTATCTGAGCAGGTTCCGATGCGTTATAATCAATTTTAATAGATTTATTTAATTTAGGTTAGTCGTCTAATCACCTTTCGGTTAATTTCACATAGTCTCAATTTATTTCACTTATTTGAGCCGGTTTCGATACGTTTTAATCAATTTTAATAGATTCGGTTAGTTTTGGTTAGTCGTCTAATCAACTTTCTCTTAGTTTCACTTAGTTTCAACTTATCTTACTTATTTGAGCCGGTTTCGATACATTATAATCAACTCTCGGTTAGTTTCACATAATCTGAACTTATTTTACTTATTTGAGATGGTTCAAAAATGTTATACTCAATTTTAATAGATTCAGTTAGTTTGGGTTAGTGTCTAATCAACTTGCGGTTAGTTTCACTTAGTCTCAACTTATTTTAGTCATTTGATTCGGTTTCGATGCGTTATAATCAATTTTAATAGATTTGGTTAGTTTAGGTTAGTCGTCTAATCAACTTTCGATTAGTTTCAATTAGTCTCAACTTATTTTACTTATCTGAGCCGGTTCCGATGCGTTATAATCAATTTTAATAGATTTGATTAGTTTAGGTTAGTCGTCTATCCAACTTTCGGTTAGTTTCACTTAGTCTCAACTTATTTTACTTATCTGAGCCGCTTCCAATACGTTATACTCAATTTTAATAGATTTGGTTTGTTTGGGTTAATCGTCTAATCAACCTTAGGTAAGTTTTACTTAGTCTCAACTTATTTTAGTCATTTGAGCAGGTTTCGATACGTTATAATCAATTTTAACACATTTGGTTAGTTTAGGTTAGTTGTCTATTTAACTTTCGATTAGTTTCACCTAGTCTCAATTTATTTTACTTATTTGAGCCGGTTCCGACACGTGATAATCAATTTTAATAGATTTGGTTAGTTTAGGTCAATTTCACTTAGTCTCAACTTATTTTACTTATCTGAGCCGCTTCCGATGCGTTATACTCAATTTTAATAGATTTGGTGAGTTTGGGTTAGTCGCCCAATCAACTTTCGGTTAGTTTGACTTAATCTCCTAAAAATTGAATAACCATCAATTCCTCTCATGAAACCAAAGAAGTATTCACTTCAAAAATATAATTATAATTTACTTATATATATTTACTTCTGTTTTTTAATTTCAACCTGTTTTTTACCTATGATGGTAGTCAACTACTTTATGCCGCCCCACAAATTTGAAACCCCAATGATCCTCTAAACAAATATGATTTTTTTTACCCATAATATATTATTTTGTCCCCCAAATAACGTAATAATCGCAAACAAAATATATTATAATCCTCATACTGTGTTGTTTAAATAGCATATCTAAAAGTTAGCGACACACGTGACGTCACGTTAGGAAAACAGAAATATGTATGCTCGCTGACATACCGTGTGTAGGTCAGAGCTGTCAGTACTTCAAGTAAAATACTTGAAAAAAGTATTTCAATTATTTTTTAGTATTTGAAGTACCATACTTCAAATACCTTTATTTTTAGACATTTGTACAGTTGTGTTCATTGAAGTGTCGTACAGCGATTGTGCTTTGTGAACCTGCCTATCATTTCAATAGTTCGATAAAGTGTTGTACAAAAATGTAGTAAACAATAGATAGATAATTGGTGAAAAATAGCAAATATTTCAAATACATATAAAGGGTTATGTTGCTAAATTATTTTTTAATAAAGTTATATATTTCTTTTTCATTAACAGCAAATCTAAAATAACAAAATTTGTTCATATAAAGATTTCTTAATATTTAGTAATTGCTCCATCTCCCTCTAACACTTTATTAAGTCGACGAGGTATAGATAAATAGGAACTTCTGGTTAATTCTGGATCATCGCTCAGTTTGTCCCAGAGTAATTCTATTGAATTCACAAAGATGTCTCTATTTTCAGGTTAAATTTGGAATTACACATCTTTTTCCTCATAAGCAACGTCTTATATATAAGCAATAATTTTTGCTCTCTGAACTAAATTCACATTGATTTCTATTATGACTTTGATTGATAGCCAATGTCAGCAAAAAAAAAACTAATAACCTATTTCAACAAGCCTGATTTAGCAAATGTTAGAATCGGTGTACAACACTTCAATGAACACAACTGTACTTGATTCTTCAAATACTCTATATAAAGTATTTGTATTTGGTACTTGAATTTACAAAATAAGTAATTCAAATACTGTTTATTTTTACTTGAAATACTATAGTTATTTGTTTTACTAGGCAGCAAAGTAGTAGATTGACTGCCGCGGCTGATAGTTCATAGCCGAGCGTAGCGAGGCTAGGAATTCAGCTAAGGCAGTCAATCTACTTTGCTGCCGAGTTGAACATATAATTTTTTCTCCGATTGTTTATAATGATATATGTATATTGTATATTTGCAAATTATTACAATTCCCACAATCTTTTTATTTTTCCTGTAGTTATAAATTAAGACAAAATTTGATAGAAATCGCAATTGTTGGAACGGTTGGTTGCTATGGAAATGTATATGTCCATAATAATTATAGTTTGACAACTTATGTCAGACGTTTTATTCCTATGGAGACTAATCACTTTGCTGCCTAGGCAGCAAAGTACTTACTTTGCTGCCTGGACAGAAAAAGTAATACTTTGCTGATTGATATGGGTCTGCAAAATTAATATTTGCTGTCAATCGGAGAAAAAAGTATTTGAAATACCCTAGAAAGTAATGCAAATACTCACAAAATACTTCAAATAAAGCGAAATTATTCAAAATTAGTGTTCAAGTACTTCACATCATATTTTATTTCAAGTCAAGTCGACCTAAAAGCGCAGACATAATTCAGGAAACCTTAGGCCATACATTAAGGTATCCAGGACCCACTCGTTGGACTTCATTGTATGATGCCCTAACACCAATTATAAAAGAAAAACATCACCTACTAGAGCTATTCGAAAAATTGAGTATTAAAAATCAAATGCTCAAAGACTCTGAAATGAATTTTTTAACTGACTGCTGTCAAATTTTAAAACCTTTGGCAAACTCCATTGACATTCTACAAGGGGATAAAAACACCTTTTTTGGATATCTTATGCCTACCCTGGGATCGCTTTTAAAGAAAATCGAGAAACTAGAGAACACAGTGGAAGTCTCAAATCCTGCTTACAAAATTCTTCAAGCATGTCAAGAGGCATTACTAAAACGCTATAGAGGTTCGTTTTTTTAACGGAGACTAAAGAAGCAATTGTTGCTTCGTTCTCCTCTCCCAAATTTAAGTTGCGCTGGATAAAGAGTTTCGAAACATTTTACAAAGAAACTGAAATTGGCGATATTAACTCATATGTGCATAAAGTTGTAGTAAACGCAGCCGAGAAAATAGAAGTACCAAAAATAATTTCAATTACAGACATCGAAAAAAATACTACATCAGCATCAGATATTATGACTGACGAATTCTTTGAACTAGACGGTTCCCACTCTCCGGAGAGTCTTAAAAGTAACACTAAAAGAAAATTTTAACTTGAGATTTTTCAGTATGCAGAGGATTCGAGTAACTACAGATTTAAAATCCTTAGATAGGTTCCCTGTTTTATAAAAGAAGTTTTTCTAAGATATAACACGTGTCTTCCTTCATCAGCACCAGTAGAAAGGCTTTTTAGTTTTACGGAAATAGTAAACGCACCTCGAAGACATGCGCTTTCCCACCTACACTTTGAACAATTAGTTATATTAAAATCGAATGGCAAAAGACTGCTGTAAAGTACATATAGTATTGTTTACAGTTATTATCCAACACCCAAGACTATTAATGTTGGTTCCGTCCCGATGTTGGTGGTTATTTTTTAGGTTGTTAGGAATGTTTGGATTATAGTACCTACCTTCACCTCACTAGAATATTTAAAGTTGTTCTTATTTTGTTTCTTTTTTTTTTATGGCAGTGGCACACACACTAAAGGGAGACCCTATGGCGCTCGACGAGCGGTGTGTGTGCGAAGATGTTGATTGACACGGCTCTTGAATATTTGTAAGTTGTAATTAGTGGGAAATAGATGTCCTGGGAGTGAGTTCCACAGAGATGCAGTGCGCCAGACAAAGGAGTTCTTGTAAAGCGATGTTCTAGGTGTTTCCAGTTGTACGACGAACTGGTGCGCTCTTGCCGTCTGTCGTGACTGTCTGACAGGAGCTGCCAGGGGCGGGATGAGGCGGACCAAATCCTGGGAACATCTGCCGTGAAAGTATCTGTAAAACAGAGATATCTCGGATACATGTCTGCGGTGTTCCAGACTATCTAGATTCCGGGTCAACTCCGGGTCGCCGACGAGACGCACAGCTCTCTTCTGAATGGAATCCAGCAGCTTTAGGGTGTGCTTTGGTGCGGCACCCCAGATATGTGAGCAATATTCTAAGCATGGTCTTATTTGCGCTTTGTACAGCAAGAGCAACTGCTGCGGTGTATAGAGTTTTTTGTTGCGAAATAGCGCACCAAGCTTCTGGGAGGCTAATTTTGCGATGTTAGCAACGTGGTCATGCCAGGACATATTGCTGTTGACCGAGATACCCAGCAGTCCGATTGACGAGGATGACGGAATGGTCGACCCTGCCATAATGATGTCAGGGCCCGCTGTATTGGCCCTCTTGGTAAACGTATTTATTATGCTTTGCGCATTGACTGTATCTTTTGTTTTTTGTACGATATTATTAAGATTATTTACACAATAAATATCTGAAAAATAATCCGACTACACTTGATTACTCAATCTTTTTTCACTATATTTACTGGAAATATGCAGTTTATGACATTATAATATACGTATTTATTAGTAGTATCTTCCAGAATTTCCAGATTCCAGATTTTAGTTTACATTTACATCTAATACACAATTATTGTAAAAGTTTAAAACAAGCATTTAGGGAGCTGCTTTTCATGTTTTAACCCCTTACATGAATAACAGATATGGAAACATATTTTAAATCATTTAATAGTATCTATCATGGCCTGCAACTGGACGATCCTACAATTCTTAAGTAATAATTGTTCGGCGACTATACCAGGAGTGTTTTCAGCATTCAGTACAATTTTTTCAAAAGTTAGCCTTAATTTTCGTGAAATTTGAATTACTTTTCCTTGCTTAAAATTCTTCTTATTACTTCAAATCATTATTCAAGTACTTCAAATATCCATATGGTATTTCAAAAACTTTGTTAAGTACTTCAAATAATCACGAGGTATTTGAATTATTTTACTTGAAAAAATCATGTATTAAAATGCGGTACTTGAAACCTGCAGCATATAATTCCGGTAATTGATACTTCATATTTGAAATACTATTTCCCAGTATTTGTGACAGCTCTGGTGTAGGTGTATCGTAAATCAACATTAAAATGATGGTGACCTATTTTGATAGCAGTTAGTCGTCACAATAATATTTAAAAAATGGGTGTGTGTTTAAGACCACACGAAGGAAGTGAAAACTTCAACAATGCGAGATTAATATTATGAAATATAAGTACTTTTTGTGTTCTATATTTTAAAATTACTTGCCACAACTTCGGTATTTAAAGTAAAATTTTATCTGGAAATATCCCATAAAATCGACAGAAACAGCTGCTTATCGCTTGAAAAATGTCCAAATTCCTCGATCCTGGCTCATTTGAAATCGTTTTAAATGAGATTTCAGGTAAATAAATCTACTTACTTACGACAAAAACTATATGCATCGATATACTAATATGCCATAGAATCAACCCGAAACTGCCAACAAGTCACTAAAAAATGTCCACATTTTCCGATCTTGACACATTTTCCGATCTTGACCCATTTATCCGGATTCAAACTTGATTGCATATTTACATTATCACCTACAATGACGTGATTAGTCACGGTTACCTCTGTTAGGGATATTAACTGAATTCATATTTACGTTTCCTTCCATGCGAACGCAATTGGGTTGCGTTTATTAGCCGCTGGTCTCATGTGTAGCATTTTTTATTTTTTTTTCTGATTTTTGAGCATGTCTTGGGTCAGTTTCTGCTGAGTTCGTCCCCGCATCAAGGGAAGCGAGCGGAGGGCCATGCGTGAAATTAACTACAAATTATTCTTTATGGTCCAATGCAACAGCTCTGGTAGTATATTATACGTAAAGCGTTTACACTAAAGGAGAAGAATGACATTATTCAATACAAATTGGAGTGAAACAGAGTGACATTTTCAAGGATTTAAAACTTGAGAAATCTACTGCTGCATCGATATAGAAAAAGAGAGGACATTTTATGACAAAACAAACTTTACATGTAAGAAATGAAGGAAATCGACGCATCAAGAGACTGATAAAGGGCTCCTAACAACTGGAGGAATCCATTACCCTAAAGCTGTCGTCGGAAGACTTAACATCAAAAGACGTAACGGTGGGCGCGGACCATTGATTTGTATAGGAGTGGATAAGCCATAGCCGCCTGTCGCACTACTCAAAAGTGGCAACCTATGGGCGAAAAAACAGGTTTCTGCGCATGACAAAATCGACGCAAAATGGAAAAACGTAAACAAATAAGCTACCGTTTCGTCATGCGCACTAAAACACTTGCCGTCTCAGCAGGCGTCGGTCAGGCAGGACCGAACTTGGCTTTTGTCTTTGACGTGTTTTCGTTTTGACGGCGCGGCGTTTTGAGTTAATAATTCGAGTTTTTACTTTTTTTTACTTTCTTTGGACCTAGTGTCTGTAGTTGCTTAATTAGTTTTAGTTTAGTGGTTCACGTTTGTGCTTTGTGCGTACCCTATTTTGATTTTCGTTTAAATTGAACAATACGCACATAAACAATGGGCGATGCTACCAAAATAGAATCCCGAAAGTGTATGGTTGTGTTTTGTAGTAGTAGAGGCAAAATACCCGGGATTTCCTATTTCAAGTAAGTCTAATTATTATAAGTATTACTTATTTATACCTTATTATTTGTTTCACTATGCTAACTGGGGCCCATTTCACAATCGGCAAGACTCCTCTACCGAATATTTGGTGAAATAATCACTTTCGAAGTCCGGGCCTGCCTATTTACCTTCACGGTGCAACAGCTAGCTCCTACTAATTTTCTAATGCGCAAGTCCAAATTGAAATCTCTTTGTTTACATTTCGCGGTCGTAAATTTGCCATGTTTGGTCTATTTATTGCTTATCCACCAATGGCGTGGACTGATCGAACTTGAATCTGCTTTTGACGCTTTCATCGTTGGCCTGAGCAAGTACATGGTTATCCAACGAGGACTAGATAAGGCGATTTTTTGACTTTCCCTGCACTTTTATAAAAAAAAAACTGAAATAGCCATCCTATGTAATTTTCTCTCGCGAATTCGGATATGTTCAGCAAAAAACAATTGAACATCAAATAAAAGTGCTAGGGGTCACTTTGATATTTTGTTAAATGGAACACCCTGCATATGTATTACTACATTTTTGGACTCTCTAGAAAAATCTAAACACATTTTGTGTATAATATCCTATACCTATCTTTAGCTGTTTACCAAATATTGACGGTTGAAAGTCGGTCATTTTGACACTTTGACAGGCTCTAAAATCTAAACCGCACGAGATCAAAGAAAACGGTTTGC
Source organism: Pissodes strobi (assembly GCA_016904865.1). NCBI lineage: Eukaryota > Metazoa > Arthropoda > Insecta > Coleoptera > Curculionidae > Pissodes > Pissodes strobi. Next base: position 8,266 of record JAEQML010072430.1, read on the forward strand.
ACATTCCTATCTTGGATTTTCATAATACTTTGAATTTAACCGGAGGTTTAAAAGTTCCGGTTAATTTTATCCGCAGGTTAAATTCGAAGATACTGTCATTCGATAGTTTATGAAAACTTTAGATAGGAATGTGCAAACCGTTTTCTTTGATCTCGTGCGGTTTAGATTTTAGAGCCTGTCAAAGTATCAAAATACCCGACTTTCAACTGTCAATATTTGGTAAACAGCTAAAGATATGTATAGGATATTATACACAAAATGTGTAGATTTTTCTAGAGAGTTCAAAAATTTAGTAATATACAGGGTGTTCCATTTAAAAAATATCAAAGTGACCCCTAGCACTTTTATTTGATGTTCAATTGTTTTTTGCTGAACATATCCGAATTCGCGGGAGAAAATTACATAAGATGGCTATTTCACTTTTTTTTTATAAAAGTACAGGGAAAGTACAAAAATCGCCTTGTCTAGTCCTCGTTGGATAACCCTGTACATCGAGCTCAGCAAAGGCGGATGCACAGGATGGCTAAAAAACATGATGCTGGCAAAGCTAAATACTCTCTCCAAAATGAAGCCCAAGAGATAAGAGGCAAATATTTAAAGCAAGAGACCGAAGCCCCGAAAAAACATTACGCTGCAACTAAAGAACAGTATGGAAAAGCATAAAATAGAACTGTTGATGAGCAAACCATTGCACGGACAGTTTTTCCGAAACCTGGAAAGATCACTTGTCGATAGGGAAGCGTCTATGCAGTTGCTGCGCACCTCAGGTTCAAAGGAGAGACAGAAAGCCTAATTATAGCAGCACAGGATCAGACACTTAACACGAGATACCATCAAAAGAACATCCTGAAACAGTCAGTAGAGAGCAGATGTAGACTATGCAATAAGTCAGAAGAGCATATTAGTCATATTGTTGCAGGTTGTAGCACACTTGAACCATCCGAATATACCCACAAACACGATAAAGTAGCCAGCTGTGCTCATTGGACTATGTGCAAACAATTAGATGTACCAGTTATATCAGACAAATACTACGAATATCAACCAGAGAATGTCGTAAACATCAGCGACATGACTATCATGTGGGATGTATGGATAGTAAAGGGCAGAATCATTTTAGCCACCTTTTAATGTGTACCAGACCGTGGTATGCAATAAAAGGGAGAAGACCTGCCTACTGATCGATATGAGTGTCACAGATGAACTGAACATCATGTCGAAAGAAACTGAGGAAATCAGTAAATACAAGGACCTGGAAAGCGAAATCAGTAGGATGTGGAATTATAAAACTAAAACAGTGCCAGTCATAGTAGGAGTATTATAGCTACAATAAAGAACAGCTATGATCAAAACCTCAAAATGATACCAGGTCACCCATCAGTTAAGGAAATGCAGCAGATCGCACTATTGGGAACCGCACACATCCTGCGAAAGGTTCTAGGGAAATCGCTGTGAACGCTTGTTGAGATCTTGGTTTACCAAAATACTGTCACTGAATGACAAGAAGAAAAAAATATTTGAATAATAATAATAATAATAAATAAGAATGACAACTGACTTTATAAAATGTTTTGCAACTTTTCCAGCACCCTGGTGGTAATGATCCAAGATCCAAAATATCAAAAGCTTTCGAAAGATCAAAGAATAATCGAAGATGTAATCGAGAATTTTAAACATGGCCGATATATTTTGGATCTAAAACCGTACTGATTTGGAAAAATATAATATACCATTCTATAACATTTTTGGATTTACTGTATGTTACTCTCTGAATATCTTAATAGAAAAGTTTGTTAATGTTTACATAAACTTACCTATAACATTAGTAAATAATTGTCCACCATAATGCATAAACAACGGAAAGTTTCCCCAAAAACCTCGTACCGAGGGAGTAGTTATTTCTCCTACATAAGATGGTATACTGCAAAAAGCAGCTGCATCACCAATTCCTGCAAGAAATCTTGCTACGTAAAATTCCCATTTAGTTCTTGCAAAAATGGTAATTATCCAACATACGACATATGGCACTGATACGAATAATAACGATTTTTTTCGTCCTAAGATATCAGCAACTTTGAAAAAGAACAAGCTGGCAAATATCATACCTAAAAACGAAAAATGTGTTAAGTTTAGTGTGGGATATTTACGGGTATAATTGGGACAAATTAACATTTGATAGAGTGGGGTGTTCTAGCTAACATATTCAAACTTCCTATAAATACTTTGCGCCAAATTAAAAAAAAATTATTCGAATGATCCGAGGGCTCGTGAATAATTCTAATTAATTTATTTAATAAATTAATTCATAGTTTTCAGCAATCAAGCAAAAAATAAATTAAGTTCCGGTCTAGTTCGCCGATGAATACAAATTACTAAACTAAGTCTTGAACTAAATGGCAGATCATAACGTGAAAAAATAGAAATAACACCCTTGTTGATTCAAACTTAAAATGGAAACGCAAGTTAAGAAATGCTAAGTTAATTTAAATCGCAACTTATGCAGAAAGGAAAAGCCAGGAAATATGCCAAAATAAGATCTAGCATACGCCATCCTAATATAAAATAATTACTATGGAAAAATAATTCCAATAACTGGCAGGTAAATTCTCGTCCCTCTGCATTATAACGCGCAGTCGAATGAACCACCTGTAAAAATCTTGAACAAATAATTGCGCATTTAGACCGAGTTTAGGGTCCTTGCTCCAAACCTTGGAAAGTGGGCGGTTCGAAAATTCGGCCAATAAAAAGCCAAAGTTTGGAATGCGAACACCTGTTCATTTGACCAAACAATTTTAACTACCCTATTTAGAAAGTGCGGTAGCAATAAAAGCTAAACTCGAAATGTAAAAATCATGTTAACAGTGGCGTAGCTAGAAATGTCGGCGCCGGGGGGCAAACTTATTCGCTGGCGCCTAAAACAAACCTATATTTTATGTAATACGCAAATTAATCAAAAAATAATACATCATGATATTAAACGTATATTTTTTATTAACAGGAATATAAAATATATAAACGGCAACCAACCAACAAGTACATGCATATTTAAATATAAAGGTAAACTAAAAATCTGTAAATTCAAATTCAAATGTGTTTTGTCCAACAGGAAATATACATCCTAAAACAAGACAATTAGAGCAAAAAGTAATACTAAATAAATTATTACAGCAGCAGTTGAAGGGTAATGTTGTAGGCAGTCAAACTTATAGCACAAAGTAATAAAAATATGACTCCAAAGAATAAAATAAAGTTTAAGAAGACATCTGCCATATCAAAACCAAATACCTACCAAAACCCCCACAATAATAACTGAAAAATTCGATAAGGATAACAAAACATATAACATATAAACAACGATAATAGACTGTAGCAAAATTAACCATAATATTGAGATCCACCAAAAGCATTTAAGCCAAGGTTTATTCTAGATCTTCTAGTTCCAGAAGCAAATATGATATAGGTAATCTTAGAATAGCATAAAAGCAAAATGCTACATATGCATGAGATCTATACATTCAAAATCACAGGTTTAATGAGCTTTTTAAACATAGCCACAGAACCCTTAAAAAGATCAAGGGTTTGTGTATTGCTCAGAGTTAAAATGTGATCAGGCTCGATAAATGGGTGCATTTTTGCCTAAATTAGTTGCCCTATGCTCCAAATAAATGGTGAATTGCTGTCTAGTATTTCTTGGAGGGACAAAGAAGTTTAGTAGACTGACCAAATGAGGTTCGTCAACTAAATTATTACACAATTTAAATAAGAACAATTGTATTGAACTTTGCTTAAGGGATAGAAAATTAAATCGGAATAGGAGGATAAAAACCAACCTGTTTGAAGCACAAGTAGCTCAAAAATCTACGTTGGACGTATTCGAGCCTATTCACATGAACATTATAACAAGGAAACCATACCAGAGCTGCATAAAGAAGCTTGGATTTAATTAAACTATTGTAGAGGGTAATAATAGCGTCCATGTTCATAAATTCTTTGGTTGATCTGATGAGAAAGCCCAGTGTTTTCAAACATGAATTCACTACCACGTCACTGTGTCCATTAAATATAAGTTTTTTTTTTATCAATAATCACCCCCAGGTCCTTGATGGAATCCACACGTTTCAGCTCCATGTTTTCAAGAGAATAATTATAATTGATTTCCCAATGTACATTTGAGATGGTCATAATTTTCCATTTACTTATATTCATGGGCAGATTGTTTTTATGGCACCATTGCACCAGGGAGTTGAGGTCTTTCTGGAGTGCAATGCAGTCAGTGGCATCACTAATGATTTTGAATATCCTCAAGTCGTCTGCAAAAAGCAGACTTCTCGCAGATACGACCTCAGTGACATCATCCATAAATATGCTGGTCGCAACGTACTCATAAGACCTGAAACCATTGTATTCAACAAACTGAACTCTATTACACAAGTATGACACAAAAAAGTTAACAAGGCTTTGATGAAACCCTAGGGAGAGCATTTTTGAGGCAATAAGGCTATGACCCAACTTGTCAAAAGCCTTCGTTAAATCGCTATACACTACAGCCGACTGCTTTTTCTCATTGATGGCTTGGTATGCTATTTCCAAAAAGCAAGTAAGGTTAGTAGAAAAAAAGCGATGTTGTTTGATTGAGATTAAATTTGTCAATTGATGACATAAGTTACTATGGACACAGCTCTCAAAGGCCTTTGAAAAGTTGGAGAGTATAGAGATAGGCCGGTAATTTTCAACCTTATTAATGCTGCCACCCTTAAGAATAGGATTGATTTTTGCTATTTTCCACTGATCCGGAAAGGTGCTGGATGAAATTGACAAGTTAAAAATATGGCGAAGAGGTGGAACAAGACATTGAGAACAGTCACTTAAGATAAATGAAGGAATTCTGTCAGGGCCAGCAGTATGTGTATTTTTGAGATTTTCAAGAGAATTATGTACTTCCTTCTCTGTAAAGGGCTTGATTGTTATGCATTGATGGCCGTGTTCTTGATTTACTACAGGGGTCGACGAGTCTGCATACACATTCTTAAAAAGTCAGCAAAACAATTAACTATGTTTTGCGGGGATTCGGTGCATGAATTTCCAATGGTCATGGTTCCAGGAGTACGAGTTTTATTGCGCTTTTGTTGGATGAACTGCTAGAATTGCTTGGGATATGTTTTAACAAGGGATTCAGTTTTCTGTATATAGTTCTTGTAAACAATATTGATTTGATTTTTGATATTCCTTCTCAGACTGGAGAAGTCATTATAATCAGAAGTGACTTTTTATATCTTCTGTGAAGGCGGTCTTTTTCCCTTAAATTTTTTATTATTCCTTTAGTGTACCAACAGAGAAATTTAAAATTAGTGCTTTTATTTTTAAAGAGAGGGACTGATTGATTGAAGATGTCATGCAATTGGGTGTAACAACTGACAAAAGTGACAAAGCTAAATTTACGTCAGTTGAATTTAAACTTAATTAAACATTCGGTTTTTAATCGACGCAAATTGATCGATTATTTGATCAAAATGAATTTTTTGGTCAAATAAATTTTCTATGGTTAGTATTGCTAGGCTAGCCTTGTCTGGCTAATCGTACTTCTTAAATATGCAACTCTGAAAGCACATACTTTCTTACGACCGACATTATCGGAATTTTTGTCTTTGAAGTCGCATGCCGCCTTACGCAGCGTTTTTACAAATTTGCATGTACCACATGCCGCCGCGCCGTGATATATCTTTTTATTCCACATAGAATAAATAATAAATACTCTGACACAAAATGTATTGGTTGGATAAAAAGTTTAATACATATTTTGGTCTTTGATCTTTGATTGGATTATAATGTAATTAATTTAAAAACTCAGTTAAGCCCATGAGCATTCTTAGCATTAGAATATTTATAAATTCGGAGCGGCGCGTAATTTCTCTTGGCGCCGTGGGGCCTTGCCCCCCAGGCCCACCCGGTAGTTACGCCACTGCATGTTAACAGCATTAATACAATTTTAATTAACCTAAATATCAAAGAGCGGCATAATAAAATTGAGATTCGAATTTATAAAACATGTAAACAAACGTTAACTGCCCATTAAAATCGACGGCGACTTAAATGTTAATAGCGAATACAATTGAATAAGCCGGACACCTGCAAATTCCAGAGTTTCGAGGCGAAAAACAATCCTTAAAAGAAGGTATAAAAAGAAAAATAGCTCGGAAAGAAGGGCAGTATGGCAAGACTCTTAAAACGCGAATAATACTGACATAATAACATAGAGATGTGTTCTAAAGAGAATTGTAATTGAATGTAGGGATATTTTTGCTGATTTTTGGGATGCATTAAACAGAATAAGTGGAAATTGAATTTTTTTTTCTTGTAGATTTAATGCCTTAATACCGAATGAAGTTTTAAAGCTTCAGAGAACGAACACAGATAACATCGAGTTACAAGTTAAATAATTATGCGATTTAGTTTCGACTATTATGTCACAGTTTTTAGTTTGGCGAACTTTTAAAGCAACTAATAACAAAAATTTCCTGTACTTATTTGTGTCAACCACAGATTTAATGAAAGAGATGCGTCCTTTGAAATCTTTGCTCCCTTAAAAATTCAAAATCTCAAATAGTAAGTTGAAAGGAGAGACTTACGTTATAATTAATTCAAATTTTTATAAGTAAATTGGATTACCGAAAAGTGGTATGCCAGTACTGACTACTACCGGGATGAAGAGCGTGGTTGCCCATGGTATTTAGGTAAGGCATTTTCATCGAAATGGGGCGTCAACACACTGTTACTGCGAACCTGGTGTTAGAAAATAAACCGGAGTTGAAGAAAAGGTCGAAAACATAGTAAGTACATAAAAGGGTGAAATCGGGGTTCATTACAGTATCCCATTTTAAAAAATATAATGGATTTCAAAAATCAAACAAAAAACAGAGAAACATAAGAGTATACAATTATGGTGATAATGGGGTAGATTCGGACTAAACATAGATCTTGCAAAACGTATTTACTTAAGGTATGTACACACATGGCCAAAATCAGTACTTAAACTGGTTTATCAGTATCTCAATAAGTTTCAAAAGAATTTTTTCCGTGACGGGAAAACGTTTGACATTTTATCTCTGTTGCTAGGTAACAAAATATCCCTTTTTATGAAATTACTTTTTTCTCCGATTGACAGCAAATATTAATTTTGCAGACCCATATCAATCAGCAAAGTGTTACTTTTTCTGTCCAGGCAGCAAAGTAAGTACTTTGCTGCCTAGGC
>JAEQML010072431.1:0-15514 GCA_016904865.1 Pissodes strobi
ATATATATATATATATCAAATGATCCAAAGTCATGTTCATCGTAAAGATCAATAAGGCACTTAAAGGAAGCCTTAACTTTTCCTTTGCTGAAATCGACAGCCCACGCATCTGAAGTACTCGCCGGTTGGCGATAGCTCTTTGTATCAAGCCATAAAACAATAATACCACTACTTGCTTGCTTGGCCATTCCTAGGCCTGTGAGGAATTTCATTTGCTTCTGCGACATCATATGCGAGTTTTCTTAAATCGCTACGAGTAATTTCAAACAGACTTTTCTAAAGCTATAGAACATGATTTACTATTCCTTCCTTAATAGTTCACGAAAAAGCATAGCAAATTGAGTTAAAAACATGAAACTACTACAAACTAAGCAATGATTTTGCTCCGGTTAGTATACCATATCCTTACGTGCATAATTATTCGCCCATCCGCCTCCTTCATTTTAGCACAGGATACACCCTCTGAGTTGGTACAACTGCCAGTTGATGACTTGCAGCTCTCACCCACATTTGTTACCACGTGATAGGAGATACAATGCGATTTAATCTGCAGATTGACATAATCCAAAAACGATTTGATACTTGGGCGTAGTTTAACCATGTGGACAAATGCGGCACCATCCAAGACAATACCATCACATTTTTTCAGGATTTGAAGGTTTGCTGGTAACTAGATTTTCAGGCGTAATAGTGAGATCTGCCTTTACTCCTCCACGCATCTCTCCGTTGACAGAGAGAGAAGGTGAACAAACTTGATTCTGATATTCAAAAAACTTATTAAAGTCCAAGTCTCGCGCTGTACTAACTATAAACAGTCTTGAAAAAAACTGTACGTCAGCTCTAAGTATATTTCTGTATACTTCACTGATGCGCGGTCTAATCTTAGTCATGAATATACTTGCGTTATTTTTTTTTCAGCGGAGCAGTTACAGTTTTAGTTTTTCGTATGATTCTCTTATCCACAAACTGTTTATATGCCTATTTTTTTTCCAAAATTATCTACACGTTTTTGATCTATAACGGCCCTCCAGTATAATAGGATTATTTCCCGTTATTGTAAAAGGATTCTCATGTTGAAAAAAGGAATCTTTAAGAATCGCACACTTATCTAAGAACTTTTTTTGGAAAAGTTTAAATTCCTTATGATGAGTAGTAAGCCCATTTACCTCTACACTGTTTTGTTGGAACTCTTTAAGTATCCTAGCTACCTCGGGTCCACCAATAGTGCACCTTCGAAGAGTGGAAGGGTCTTGGGTGAGGCCTATTGCACTTCCCTCGGCCTTTATTAGAGCATTATTTTGCCTATGCGCGTGGTCAATTCCTAAGCTACAACATGGCTTTAGACTTTTTTGAATCACAAATTTACCTAAAATAGTGATTATTAATATACCGAACAATAAGACTTCAATTTACCAACCTGACATAAACTGGTGGTGAACTGATGGTGCCTTAACAATAAGTTCCTCTAAATCTCATATATCTGAATGAATGACAGTCGTAAAGGCCATGATTCAGTGTTACCAAATTTGGATAGAAAGAAAAAGCGGTGTCGAAAAGAGCTTCTTTTCGACACTACTTTGTGAATCTAAAAGGCTTCTTTATGATACCAAAATAGAAAAACCATATTTTTGGCACTTATGTCAAATATGACAGCAATAATAGAGCCCCCGGTAGGTCATGTGAAGACGTATTTTTTTGAATTCCTCAAATTCGAATTAGTCTAAAATTACATCAATAGGTATTGAAATAATATCACGACATAGACAGTTTTAGTAATTTCAAACCTTTAAAAATAAAATAGGTGTTAAGCGACAGTCCTGAGGGGTGAAATTAGTAAAAATAGTCTAAAATACAACTCTGCAAAGTTTCATGCTTTTAACCCAATTTGCTACATTTTACTCATTTTGATGGTCTGCCGCATAGTCTATTACTCCTAATGGAAGATTTGCGGCACGTCCAAATTTCTTTTCAATTCCATGTACATTTTTATCCTTACTGTCAATTATCTGTTTTAAAGTTGCTAGCCAGAGCATATAATTTTATTTAGCTATTTGTCATCCACAAAGAGGGGTAGTTAATTAACTTTTTAATTAATCAATTTAATGAACTACTTTTCAATTAGTTGCTGCAATATTATTAATAGGTTTGAATTAAAACATGTATTTTAAGCACAGAAGAGCAATTACTTCAATAATAACGCAGTATATACTTTATATGATCCATGATTAAAATACATATTTCTAACTACTAATTATTATTTAACACATTCATTATCCTTCATATATATGTATTGACAGACAATTAACTACCTATATACAAAAATTTTTACTGGTGAATGTATAATAAAAACTGCTTGATTTATTTCAAATAACTGATTTTTAACTTATTTAATTTAAGTTTTCCTCTTGGGTTGTAAAATCAGCTTCTCTTATCTGTCATCTTATTTTTCTACAACACCGACTAAACATAAACAGGAATATGAAGGAATTTCTGATTCCTGGGCAAAGTTTATCCAAAACTTTGTTTTGTTTTCGGACTAGAGTACAGGAATCTAGATTTGCCTTACGAGAAGCTACAGGCAGGTCGCCATTTTGACTTATTCTACACGGACAGTACCGGGAAATATGGTGTGACTTAGTATTTGTCGAAATTCAGTGTACTTTAGAACTTTACACCGCTGCATATATCAACATTTCCACTAGAATATGGTAAGATGAGAGAAAATAGTTCCCTAAATATCTGTGGGCATCATTGAAATAGGCCCAAAACTGCCACACTGGGTCTTTTGGCGCCATCGTACAACGAATCAGACAACTGCTCTGGACGATTAACTTGTTTGTACAGGGTGGCTCGAATTCGTGTCTATGTATGGGTAACTCGAAAACCGTAAGAGATACAGTGTCGGTCAAATTAAGGCAAAATTGCGCATTTAGGTGCCTAGCAATATGCCGTTTAGAAAGTTTTAAAATTCCGAGTATTTCCGGAGATATCCGGAAAAAACCGAAATTTTGAAAATTTGTTTTATTTTTTTCCTGGGCTTATTTAAAAATGGATTTCAAAATGAATTGCACTTTTGCATTGCCACTTTTTCCGCTCTATCTAATGATGGTATCCACTTTGAAATCCGACATTTCGTCTTCAAGGGACCATCATCAACTTTCTTTTTTTAAATACGAACTTTAATTTTTTTTATCGTTTTTCAGAGGGTATTGGCGTTATTAATATGACTATTTGTTTTCTTTTTTTTTTAATTTTATTTTTTTTTTAATTTTTTATATTATTTTTTTAATTATATATTTTGCTTTGGCGTAATTTTAAATAATACAAGGTAAGTACTTTTGAAATTTTTATATTCTATAAAAATATTTTATTTTGTTTTTTGTATTAAGTGGAAAATTGGAGCGTATTAAAAATAAAAAATAGTAAATTTATTTCTTACGAGAATATGGCCATGAACTATTACTCAAACAAGTAGCTTACTGCAAAAGTAAAATATTCCCAACTTTTAACCAATTAAAAAATTTATTTAATAGAGAACATCAACAATTTAACCATACTACGTGATACTATAGGAACTTTGATGGAAAAACATCTATTGGAATTTTGCTTAGAAATAAAATGCACTAAGCAACTTGTTTGAGTAATAGTTCATGGCCATATTCTCGTAAAAAATAATTTTACTATTTTTAATTTTTAATACGGGCTCCAATTTTCCCCTTAATGCAAAAAACAAATAAAATATTTTTATAGAATATGAAAATTTCAAAAGTACCTACCTTAAATTACTTAAAAATCACGCCAAAGCAAAATATATATATAAAATAAAAATAATAAAAAAAAAATAAAAATTAAAAAAAAATTAAAAAAAAATAAAAACACATACTTATATTAATAACGCCAATACCATCTGAAAAACGATTAAAAAAATTAACGTTCGTATTTAAAAAAAGAAAGTTGATGATGATCCCTTGAAGACGAAATGTCGGAATTCAAACTAGATATCATCATTGGATAGAGCGGAAAAAGTGGCAATGCAAAAGTGCAATTAGATTTGCAATCCGTTCTTAAATAAGCTCAGGAAAAAAATAAAACGATTTTTCAAAATTTCGGTTTTTTCCGGATATCTCCGTAAATACTCGGAATTTTAAAACTTTCGAAACGGCATATTGTTAGGCACTTAAATGCGCAATTTTGCCTTAATTTGACCGACACTGTATCTCTTACGGTTTTCGAGTTCCCCATACATAGACACGAATTCGAGCCACCCTGTACTGATTCTAATTTTTCTGCAGGTGGGAAGAGGAGTGACGGCCTAACGCTGCTAACGCATTTAGAGAAAGGTTGGAGACTTTTTTTTAAAACGTATATCTTGTTTATATATATTAGATTGATGAGACAAATATATATATTAGATTGTATCGCCAATATAACAAATCTTTGAAGGAATGAGATATATAGCTAACAATTTCCATGGTTTCATTGAAGAAAGGAAATTTCCATGAGCCGTTGAATTCAATCTTATAGCACAGGTCCGTACTGAGGGATATTAAGAGTAACTCAACTAGTATGATTGCAATGCAGAAATGTATTGCATAACTAGAGTGAAATAAATTTATTTAGGTTTCAACTTTAACTGAATTATAATGCGTAAATATGATATGTTAATACAGTTGTTGGGATGTTTACACAACAGTTGCATTTCGTACTTTATACATTCTAGTTATCATTAAAACCTACAACACCATTTTGGTGTGCAATTAGTACAACTTATAAACTATAACAATTGGCTAACACAAATGATATGCAAATAACAGTCAAGGTCCAATTTAAGTTTTGGTTCAAATTAAGGATATTTGCTCTATTACCATTTTAGAAGTTTTAGAAAACATAATTTGCTATTTATGACTTTCTAACTATATCTCTTACATGCCTTCTATATTACTATAGCTTTTCTCTCAAGTTTGATAATGCATGAAACAATAACTAAATATTTCTAGTTTCAATCTAAAAGCAAATATTTTTTAAATTACAGCAATAATTAGAAGTGGAAATTGAGATGTTATTATTGCCAGGTGAGGTAACTGGTAAATTAATGCAGCTTTCTTGTATAACAGTAAGGAGCTTCAGTTAAACTGCAAAGCGCCACGACCTCTCGCCCATCGAAACAAATTTCCTGTGTGGGTTAATATCGCTCGACTTGATCTACCTAATTAGTTCGCTCGAAGCTCTAAAGCACGGCTTGTCAGACATCTAAGCAGTTGTAATTCTTGTTATAGTTTAATTCCAACATATGAGTTAAACCTGATTTGATTCTTCCACCTAATAACTGTTTATAGTTAATATAATAAATAATCATCTAAATCAAAATTTCTAAAAATGGAATAACCATTGATATGTTATTTGCAAATAAATCTCCATGATTTTGCCAAAAGTTGCTATTAAGCGATTACGGAAAATTTAATTTATAAGATATACTACGATAGGGAAAAATTCAACATATTATTCAATATAATAATTATATGCCTCGACCATAACAACATTATACGCAGTATGTTTAGTACACTCAGTATACTTAATGTACTCCACAACTCAACATACTTGATATATTCAAAAGAAAAATTTTTCGTCAATTCAAATAGCATAAAATACAACACTAAAAGATTATGTTTAAAAAACTTTCTCTTTTACGAATAACAACAACTAATTTTTGATTCTGAACTCTAATATTCTGGATGTGATAATAAAGCTATTTAAATATTTTTTAATAAAAAAGTTATGTTTCGCAAAGCAGAGACTGGGTTTTTAAAAACATTTATTTAACACGTTACAAGCTCGATAATACGAAAAGAGTGAATATTAATTCAATAATTAGGTATATTTATAAGTTCGCATGACTCAGGGGTTGAGTGCCTACTGAGCGCGTCTCCAGGCGGCGGATGGGAGGGGGCCAGGAGTGCCATCAGGTGCACCTGGCCTGCCGGGGAATAACGGTGGCTGAGGGTTATAAATCACCCAACACGTCGCCCGAACACCCGGCCGCGGACCACCTCACGACACATACCGTAAACCGCCTGGCTCGCAATGACCCTCGACGAGGTAGCGGGCTGGGGGGCACGGGGGCCTTGGCTTAATCGCCTGGGCCAAGTGGATGGGGACCACCATAAAAACCCCCCCAATCCCAAGGTTTCTGTCGGCGCCGAAGGGATGGATGGCTGAGGGTGTATTCAGCCGATAGCCGACAAAACTCGGGGCACCGGGCACACCCCGTTTTATCTATGCCTTCTGGCCAAGTGGGGGCTCCTTGGCTGGTGACTTTTTATTTCCCCCATACTCGTGGGATCTATTATGGACTCAGAAATAAATAAAAATCAAAAAGAAGATGGGGGATCCGAAAAGGGTACCCTATCTAAAGAAATGCCCCCCTGTGAGGCGGGGGAGCAACCGGGCTCCTCAAGGGGACCGACCGCTACCCCTGCTAGCAGCGAAGGGGGCATGGGCTCGGGCTCGGCCACGGCTGGGCCCTCAGCCAGTGGAATGGGGTCTCGCTCCAAAAACAGAAGCGGGGCTCAGAAAAAGAAGGCGAAGAGGAAGAGGCTCCTGGCGGCTGGACTGACAGAGAGCTCGTCCTCGGCGCAGACCCAACCTGGCACGCCGTCAACGGAAGGCTCCGTAGGGGGCACTCCGGAAACGGCGGGCGGGAAGAGGAAAAGGAAGGTTGGCTCAGGGGCCAATCCGAAGGCACCTGGGCAAGCCCGGCAGAAGGCGGGTACCAAAAGAGAGGAACTCGCGAAAGAAAGTACCACTGTGAGTGGCTCCACACAAGGGGCCCCGCAGTCATACGCTCAGGCGGCCATAGCGGGGGGACCGAGGATCCTGGTGGGTCTTCGGGGGCAGGAAACAAACCTGTCTCCCGAGGACGTGCTGAGGTTCATCGGGACCCTCAATCGCTGGGTAAGCCTCAGCATTATGAGGGGAGATGTATCTCCCCCGAGAATTCGCACGATCAGGGTGTGGCGGGGCCATATCCAGATCGTCGCGGATGACGAGGAATCCAGGGGGTGGATTCGCAGGGAACTGATTAACGTCAGGCCCTGGGGAGTCGCGAACCTGGTCGAGGTGGACCCGCAAGGGTTGAGGCTTAGGAGGGCGGCGGTCTGGATTCCTGGGCTGGCGGCGGACGTGTCTGATGAGGCAATAGTCCGCTGCCTGGAGGTCCAGAATGGTTTGGACTGCCGACTGTGGAGAGGTTGGAAGAGGACGACGGAGGAGAAGGGCTCCAGGATTGTGATGGGGGTGGACGACAGGTCCGCTGATACCATCGCGTCCAGGGGCTCTCTCCTCTTCTGCTTGGCGGTGCAGCTAAGGGTAACCTTGGCCGCACCGGGGTCGAGATCTGAGGAGGGGTCAGCGGCTCCAGACGGGAGCTCTCCGGAGGAGGGCCCCGAGGGTGAGCTCGCCATGGACGTGGACGTAGGGGCCTCTGAGGAGGCTGCCGGTTCTGCCATGGTGGGATCGCCGCTGGCCGCTCCTTATTCAGTGACCAGCGTAGAGGTGGGACCTCCTCCGGGAGGTGCCACAGAGGAAGAGCTCCGTCAGTCTAACTCAGACTGAGGGGCGCTCTTCAGTACGAATGAAGGGTGGGCGTTGACCATGTCCATTCTACAGATAAATCTGCAGCATAGTAGGGCTGCTACGGCCCACCTATGCAGGAAGATAGTAGAGGAGGGTACAGCAGTTGTACTTATTCAGGAACCTTGGATTGTCAAATCCAGGGTAAAGGGGCTGTCCATGACGGGATCTGTGTTGTATACACCGGATCCGACTATGGGGGACCCCAGAGCAGGTATATTGACAGTGGGACTGGAGGCCTTCTTCCTAAGGGATAAGGCTACCAGGGACCTGGTCCCTATCCTGGTCAAGATACCTACAAGCGTAGGGGTACAGAGGGTGGTACTAGCGTCAGCGTACTTCCCAGCCGATCAACCTTGTCCGCCGGAGGGAATCAGGAATCTGGTTACCTACTGCGAGGAGGTAGATATCCCACTCATGATTGGATGTGATAGCAACGCGCATCACATAGTGTGGGGCAGTGTTGGATCCAATCGGAGAGGGGAAGAATTGTTGGAATTCACTGCATCTGTGGGGCTGCAGGTCGCCAACAGAGGGAGTGAGCCCACTTTCTTTACTACGGGACGAAGCTCGGTCATAGACTTGACTCTGTGCACCAGGGATTTGTTCCCGGATATTACGAAATGGGGTGTGTCTGTGGAGGACTCGATGTCGGACCACAGATACATCACTATAGAACTGGGCCCTTCCTCAGCGAGAGCTGAGGAGGTTAGGAACCCCAGAGCAACCAACTGGGACCTCTATAGGGAGGAGCTAGGCTGGCGTATAAGGGACATGCCGAGGAAGTACCGGGCCGCCGATGAGCTGGATGACGCCGCAAGGTGGATAGGATCATCGATGGCCGGGGCTTTCGCAAGCAGCTGCCCCGTGACGAAGCGTCACTGTAAAGGGAAAACTCCTTGGTGGAATTCCACCCTGGAGAACCTTAGGAAACAGCTGAGAAGGCTCTTCAATAGAGCTAGACACAGCGGGGTACATACTGACTGGGACCTATATAAAGAGGCCCGGGGGCAGTACAAAAGAGAGCTGAGAGGATCGCGAAGGAGTGCCTGGAGGGCCTACTGTGGAGGGGTATCTCAAGCCCCGGCTGCTGCTAGGCTCTGCAAGGTGCTGTCAAGGGATCCACTCGCCAAATTGGGCAGTGCCCGTAAGCCAGGCGGCGGCTATACGTCGTCACCGGCGGATACTCTGCACCAGCTTCTGACCACACACTTCCCAGGCTCAACAGGTATGGACCGGGGAGGTGAGGGCGGGGCCGGGTTCAGCATTAGAGCTGACTACGGCACTGCCAGAAAGATGGTCACCTACAATAGGCTAAGGTGGGCGATTGAGACCTTCGCCCCGTTTAAGGCGGCAGGTGAGGATGGAGTCTTCCCGGCGCTGTTGCAGCGTGATGGAGGACTCCTCAGCACGCCGCTGATGGACGTTTTCAGGGCCTCTATCGCACACGGGTATGTGCCGGAGCCCTGGAGGCACAGCAGAGTGGTGTTCATTCCCAAGGCGGGAAGGAACGACTACACCGATACGAAATCGTATCGACCCATTTGTCTCACCAGCTTCTTGATGAAGACACTAGAGAGGCTGGTGGACCGATACCTCAGGGAGTGGGTGGCTCTAAGGGCCCCTCTGGGTTCCGAACAGCACGCATATCGAACAGGCAGGTCGGTGGACTCGGCTCTTCATCACCTGGTATCCAGGTTGGAGGAGGGGCTGGGGGGCGGACGGCTATCGGTGTGCGTGTTTGCGGATATTGAAGGAGCCTTCAATAACACAGCCGTGGGTTCGATCTGTCGATCGGTGGAGCGAACAGGGGTGGGTCCGGTCATAACGAGCTGGATCCGCTCCATGCTCACCGGGCGGAGGGTCGAGGCTAGGCTGGAAGATGAGGTGGTTGGGGTTGAGTCATCGCGGGGATGTCCTCAGGGGGGGTTTTGTCCCCCTTTCTGTGGTGTCTAGTGGTGGACGAGATCCTACGCATCCTGAGAGCAGAGCATGGGGTCTATGTACAGGCCTATGCAGACGATGTTGTGATTATGGCACAAGGTACTGAGGTGGGAATATTGCAGAGGCTTCTGGACGAAGCACTGACAAGGTTCTCACAGTGGTGTAGGGATAACGAACTCAGAGCGAATCCCAACAAGGTAGAGATGGTCATCTTCACCAGGAAAAGGAAGCTGGAGGTCTCTCCCAACATCACGTTGGAAGGGATCCCCCTTGTGGCTAAGAAATGCGTCAAGTACCTGGGTGTCTGGTTGGACTCCAAACTGACCTTTCAGGAACACATTCGGCTCAAGACCGCGGCGGCGCTCAGTGCCCTGTGGGCTTGCCGCAGGGCGCTGGGAGGGACCTGGGGACTTGGGCCGAAAACCATGTTATGGATCTATAGGACGATGATCGCTCCGATGCTCATGCACGGATCGGTTGTTTGGTGGCGAGGATCCATGAAAATGGCGTCCAGACTAGTGCTGGACAAATTACAGCGACTTGCATGCCTCTGCATCACCGGGGCTATGAGGACGGCGCCCACGAGGGCCCTGGAGGTGCTGGTGGGGTTGCCCCCGTTGGCGGACCGGGTGAGGCACGAGGCAGCCAGAGCGGCTATGAGATTGCCCGATGCGGGGATGTGGAGTGACAACGGCTCCTGCCAGGGCCATTGTGGTCTATGGCGGGGCTTGTCTGGGGACCTAGCCATTCTGGGGATGCCAGGTGACGCGATGGTTCCTGAGATAGGCTTTCCCGAGGGGCTGAACTTCCTCTTCCCTACAAAGGAGGATTGGACGGAGGGAAGGACGGGAACCTGGGATGGGCTAGTCTGGTTCACAGACGGGTCCAGAATGGGAACAATGTCCGGAGCTGGTGCGTACTGTGAGGCCCTGGGGCGGGAGCTATCTGCCTCACTGGGCGAGCACACTACGGTTTTCCAAGCGGAAATTTTTGCGATCATGATGGGGGTCTGGGAGTCGTTAAGGCTCAATGTCGTTGGCGGGAGGATTTTCTTCTGCTCCGACAGCAAGGCCGCACTCATGGCGCTGAAGTCGGTCCGCACGCGCTCTCTGTTGGTAAGGGAGTGCAGAAGCTGGCTGATTGAACTTACAAAGGTTAAAAAGGTCACGCTGGTCTGGGTACCGGGACACTCGGGTGTACCGGGAAACGAGGCCGCTGATGCCTTAGCCAGAGAAGGCTCCGCACGCAGACACTTGGGGCCTGGTCCCTGTGTGGGGATCGCTCGGTGTGTTCGCGAAAGAGCCTTGGAGGCCTGGATGGAGGGTCGGGCGGAGGAGGTATGGCGGACGGCTCCGGGGATGAGACAGACCAGGCTCATGATACATGGGCCCGCGAAGAGTCTCGCCAGGGGGCTGTTGTGCCTACCTAGGAACGAGTGCATGGCCCTGGTAGGATTCTACACAGGGCACTGTAGGCTTAGACGGCACCTGACCCTGCTGAGAATTGCAGAGGAGGGGGAGTGTAGATGGTGCATGGAGGACGACGAGACCCCATACCATCTACTTACGGAATGCCCCGCTTTCGCTTGGGCAAGATACAGAATCTTTGGCGTGACGTCGATCGAGCCAGATTCAGTGCGTCGTGTTAGTCTGAAGGAGATGCGGGCTTTCTTAAGGAGGACCGGCATCCTGGAGGTTCTCTAATGCGGGCTGGGGGCACAACGGGCCCAATTGGTGGCCTAAGTGCAAGGCCCGCTAGCGGCCACCCCTTCTGATACTGATACTGAAGTTCGCATGAAGTTGTTAGCTCTGCAGTTTCCGTGAGTACTTCCTATGTGGTAGTCACATAACTCCTCCCGCCGAAGAGTGAAACATGAGGGATGAATGTTTCATGGGTTGGATTCATGGGGTTGATTGACAGTCCTCTTCCTAGTTCTTTGTATAAAGATTTTCAGACAGATCCAAAGGGCTACTCCTACTAATCCAAGTGAAAGGATGATGCTGATAAAACTCCATCCGACTGGGTGGATATCCCATTTTTCGGGGGTCCTCAGGAGCATTGATTTTTCTTTCAGCCGATGTATTTCGTCCAGGTGGATTAATTCAAGTTGCTTTAGAAAAGGCGTTTTAATCTCAGGTAAGCTAAGCAGAACTTCTTTAACTTCGTCTTCTTTATTGAAAATGGTAGTACTTTTATTTGGCAGCCGACTGGTATCTCTACCATTTTTGGCGTGGAAAAAGGATGTATCCGCCATTTGTTTTACATTTTTCGAACTTTTCATTGTTTCTCCGCAGGTATAATTAGTATGTGTTTGCTGGTAATGGCTTTTACTATTGGGTGTTGTAATTGAACCTTTTTCGCGTGGCAGTTTTGGTTTTCAGCATACCGGATCATCGAGAGTTTTCAATCGATTTTGGCGTATGTAGACATCTTCGATTTGCGGGTACTCTTCTTGTTCTTCTTGGATTTGATTTAAGCCAATGTTCGGAACTATGATCGATTGCTTCAAAGGAATTGGGATGAGGTGAAAAGTATCAAAAACCTCATTAAGTAAGATTGGAAAATTTATAGCGAATATAATCTTACTATTAGAAAAGCTCACTTGGAGACCACAAATTTGATAATACGAAATCATATTTTTAAAATTTATTATTTTTTGATCATATGTATTCACCAAGTAGTTTATGATTTCATTTAATTCAAATACACAGATTACTGAACTATGCAACGTATTTAGTTTAACGAACATAGCCGCATTCTCAACATTGTCTAAGAAGGTAATTACATTTTGGCTGTTTAGGATGATCTGATCGAGAGTATTTTGAGCTCTTAAATATGCAGAAATGTAATCTAAGGTTTGATTTACGTTATAATGAAACTGCAGTAACTTGCTTTTTATCAATTTTTTATTTGCATATAATTGAGAAATTGTTGTATTATAGTTACTGATTATTTGATTAGTGAGGGATATTTGAAGAGACATTTCGTGATTAACGGAATTCTGATTGTTTGCCAAAGACAAAATTGCTTTGTCATAACTTTCTTCGTCGTCACTATCTAAGTTCCCAAAAAGCCATTTGTGGGCCTTACCAACGATATTTAAAAGACCACTTTTAGATCGCTTATGCGGTGAAATATTATTAATCTAAATCCTAACGTTATTAATTATATATTCTACATGCATCAGAAGATTGCGTAAGATTGCAGAAGCACTATTTCTAGCATATGTTGTCTTTAGGTTTAATTCTATAATTTTATAAAAATGTTCAAGATTATTTAATTGATTAGCTAAAGGACCTACGTTAATATAATGTATAAAAGTATGCTAACTTTCTAGTATTTTAGTCATACCTAAATCAAAGGGAAATTAAGAAAATTTTATTTCAGTGAATTTCATATCGCTGCTGTGAATCAGAGCCAGTGTCATGGTTATTGTCCTTATCCTTGTCCTATGGAAGAGAGCGCTTATTAGTTGAGGGTCTCTTTATCTGTGAGTTATGGACAAGTTTATTCTTATGGGTTTTTATTTTAGTTGATAGATTCTTTTTAACTACCGTGGTTTAGCTTTATTTCGAGCTGCGGTCTTATTTTTTATATAAGCCTTAGAATTTTCGGCGTGCGTGGGCGGATATTCGCGATTTTCGTTTCTTTTTTTGATTACGCGTGTTTTCGCAGTTAGGGATGTCTCATGAATATGATTATATAAATGTTTTAAACGTTGGCGTCTATCAATAATAAATTTGTTCAATATTAGTTCGTCTGTTAGGTCAAAAGGGTCAATTACTTTTAGGCGTCCATTTATAATATCAAACGGTTTTTGTTTGGTAACACTATGAACTGCCGAATTGTTGCCTAACACTGAATATTGCATTGCTTTCTTTATGCTTAATTTTTGGTCTTTTAAACGCATTACACTGAAGTTATCTACAAGAGTTGAATGAAGTCGTTATTGCTGTTTGAGTTTCCTGGTGTAGTAAAATGATGATTTATTTTATGCAGTTTGCAAAAATCAGCTAACAAGGATGTTTTAAATTCTGGGCCATTGTCAGAAGTAATTGACTGTGGTATTCTAAAATGAGTCATAAAATTAATTAACTGATCTAAGACTGTCTCAGCACTGCATATTGGTTCCAGTGGGTATGCTTGGGCGTACTGTGAAAATGCATCAAAGATGGTTAAAAATTTCGTGTTCAAAATTTGAAAGGTGTCTATATGTAAAGCTTCTAGTGGTTCTGATGGAGTAGTTCTTAGGGTAAATTTGATTCTAGGCAGATGCCTACCATATTTCGCCTGTTGACATATCTCGCAATCGTTAAAAAATTCTATTATGTCAGTTTTCATGTTGAGCCAAAGATATAATCGTTTCAAATCAGCTAGAACTTCGTTTTATCCACGATGACAAGTTTTTTCGTGATAGTGTTTAATTAGTTCTTTTTTCCGCTCTTCACTAGTAACATCATGTAACATAGAATTAGAGAAAGTTAAGCGTTATGAATGGTTTTTGAATGTGTTAGTAAGACGAACAGACATTTTGGGTAATAGGTCGATTTCGGATTTTTGGACATATAAGCAGTACATTTTCTTAGGTTCGGCGTACTCTTTAAAAAACCCTATTATATTTTCCTCAAAGTTATTAGAAAGATTGACAGTTTTACGATTTTTTGTCTCGAAAGGTGATGCTCTTACCACATGGTAAGTACCTGTATTTTTTTGGATAAAAACAATTTGATTCGTATAATAGTTGACCGGATTTTCCGTGAAAGGTATATTGAGAATTTGGTCTTCCCTTGACGAATGTATCGTTTCATTCTCCTCTAACTCACGTTCGTTGAGTAAGTCTAAACTACTGGTAGTTTGGAAAGTTGGAGGTGAGTTTAGATCGAATATTTCGCTAATGACTTCTTTTTCTTTAGTTGTTTTGGGCTTGTCTTGCAATTCTTGGTTAATATCGTTTCGACATATCCGGGGTTTCCAACAACTGACTCATTTTCCATCATATTTACTTCAATTCTTGATAAGGCGTCTGCGTTCGTGTTCTGCTTTCCCTTCTTATATACATTATCATAATCATACTCCTCGAGTTTTAGTCGCCATCTTACCAAGCGAGAACTTGGTTCTTTTAAGTTGAATAACCATTGGAGTGGTTTATGATCCGTTATTATTGTGAATTTTCTCCCAAATAATTATGACCTGAAATATTTGGTGGCCCATACTACTGCCAATAACTCTTTCTCTATGGTACTGTAATTAACTTCTGGGGTTTAGGGTAAGAGACGCGTATCCTACGGGAAGGTCATTACCTATCTTACCCTAACTTAAAACAGCACCGACTGCAAAGTTAGACGCATCTTTTGTCAAAGAAAGGGTTTTTCGGAGTCCGGATATGAAGCACTGGGTCGTTACAGACGATATTTTTACATAGTTCAAATGTTTCGATGAATTCAGATGTGTGCTCGATGGTTTCGCCTTTTTTCAAGCATTTTGTAAAAGGTTTGGTTAGTTTGGCAAAATTCTGTATAAAACGCCTATAATATCCCAAAAGTTCCAAGAATGACTTAATCTCTTTAGCAGTTCCTAATTAGGAATTTTTGAATGGCATCTATTTTTTTTGGGTTTGGCTTAATTCCATCGGGCGTGATAACCTGCCCTAAATATTCTACCTCCTTCCTAAGGAATTCGGATTTATCTAACTATACAGTGCTATCCATCGAGGACTAGACAAGGCGATTTTTTGACTTTCCCTGTAATTTTATAAAAAAAAACTGAAATAGCCATCTTATGTAATTTTCTCCCGCGAATTCGGATGTGTTCAGCAAAAACAATTGAACATCAAATAAAAGTGCTAGGGGTCACTTTGATATTTTTTTAAATGGAACACCCTGTATATTACTACATTTTTGGACTCTCTAGAAAAATCTAAACACATTTTGTGTATAATATC
>JAEQML010072432.1:0-15513 GCA_016904865.1 Pissodes strobi
TTCCTGAGGAGATTACTTGCATGATCTCTTCGCAGCAGTCTGACGGGCCGTTAGTGGCAAAGCAGACGTCGAGCCAAGGAAAATCTAGGTAAAATTGCCTTAGATCGTCCCAGTTTGCAGAATTGTAATGACATATTTTGCATGTACATATAGTGCAAGTTTAGTGATTAATTCTATTTTGATACTATCCTTGAGACCTTCTAAGATGCTACTAAGCGACAGATCTTCAACAGGTTAGATACGAAAATGAAAATCGTTTTTTGAACCGTTTTTTTTTTCTGAAAGTGCATGAAAGTTCGATTTTCCCTTATTTCTAGCTTCTAAATCTGAACTAATAATTCAACAAATACGATATGATATGTTATCAGTTAGGCTTAGAATTAGGCGTAGAATTCCAAAGTTTAATTAATTATTATAACAAAGTTACTGCGCGTAAGGCAGCGTACTGCGAAAAAACGGGATTTTCTGTAAAAATATTTTTTTAACCCCTGTATATATTTCAGAAAAATATATTTTTACGTTGGTAACATGTATTTGAGTATGGGGCGTTCGATTTTGTCATTTACCAAATTCTACAATTTTTTGTACCGAAATATTTCGAAAAAATTTAATTTTTTACCACCCTGTACATGATTTCAAAATTTCATTTATATGTTGGTAACATGACCCCTTTAATCGTTTTCGTAATAAAAACGAAAAACTAAAATTTCAAAAATTTTGACGTGGGTACTTCACTGAAAAAGTGATGTTTTAATGGCAAATGAACTCGCGCAATTGCCCTTTTTGCTTTTGTGACAAGGGAGACTCCTTAATTTCAATGGCATTGCTTTTGCGCTAACCGAAACCATAACAATTGAGCGAAATTCACCGCGCATTTGCCCTATTATGCCTTTGAGCCAAATGAAATGCTTTTAAGTCAAATTAGGGAGTTTCTGGCTAAAGCCGTGTTTTTGTTGGCAAGTCGGTCTTTAGCACAAAATTACTGAATTTGAGCCAATTTCTCCGTGTTATTTCTCCTATCCTAAGAGTGAAATGAGATGGTTTTATGTAAAATTCGGGCGCTTCTAGAGCTAAATGCCATGCTTTTGGTAACGGGTCTGTGCTTTTGGCATAGGTACATTCCGAGAGGCGTGGCTTCCTATACCTTGATGGTGGTCAGTTTCTCTTGAACATCGAATCGAACAGGTGCGTGTGTCTTTTCCATGGTGAATACATGATCATGAGTAATGTGAAAGAATTCTTGGCGATGTGGCGTTATCAAAATGTTAAGGTATGTAATGTGTTTTCTTCTATTTACGATTTCTTAAAAAATTATATGAACAATGTTGGTTGATCAAAATCTTTCTTTTAACTAATCTATAGGTTTTATCGTGACATATACCTTAAAATTATACGTATATAATGCCGCTCTAAACTATGATTAGATAATAATTTATATATGTATATAATACACATAATAGTACATTTGTAGCGTAATAATATTAACCACTATAAACATTTTGAATTGTGAAGCTATCAGCTCAGAAAGTTCCTAAGTCATCAGATAACTTGCAAACCACGCGTTGGTGTGTGTCAGTGCGTCCATTTTTTTTCAATAGAATGCTGGTGTTTTGATGGAAGTTTCCACAAACATTTCTACTTATTGGCTAAACGCGCAAGCATTTGTAGCAAAATCTTAGGATTTTGTTACAATTTTTGAAAATATTGAGCCCGGCTCTTTATTGCTTATATATACTCATGTCTTGTTGCTAAAATTAAAAAAAGTACATTTTGATTTTTTAATTATTATTAATGGTTTAATCTTATATCCGTTTGGGTTATTGTCAGATCCGTCCTTGGCTAAACTATGATTTGTTTTCTTGCAGCGCAAAACATTGACGGATTAGGTATAATTAAATTATTACCAAAAAAAGAAGAAAGCATGAAAGATTGGTGATGGTAAAGCAAACCTTTAGAACCTGATGTAATTACCAACAATGCTCAAGAAATTTGCTGGATCAGTATTGATAATTTTTGTTTTAAAATAGGATTGGCATTGCAACTTTTGGGAGATGCGGTGTTTTCACTGTTTGCCAAGTTCGTATTAGACAAGTACGAGTATATATAAAACTACTAAACAGTGATCTTTTAATTTTTTTTTGTACCTTCAACAGGATCACTTTTTTGTCAAACATTTCAGTTCATAAGTTCTTCTGTTTATTTTCAATAGCTAATGTGCTTTTGCTGTTACCAAGTTCGTATTAGTATTACTTTTTGTACCTTCAACAAAGCAATTTTCAAAGATTTCACTTCATGTAAGTGCTTTTGTTTATTTTAAATAACTCAAGTGTCTTTTACCTAGTGTAAGTTATCCTTATAAAAATGTCAAAATGTTATTTTTTGTTACATGAAAAGAAACTAATAAAACTATATTTCGATATTCCTCCTGTGTATCTCTATACATTCTATGGACACCCACATTATATTTAGGTCATATATTTTTCCAAAGACTTTTTGATATGAACACTTCTTTAACGTTATAATTGAATTGTGCTACTTGGGTAAGTTACTCTAAAATCGAGTATCTTGAGAAGTATATAGGGCGCTGTGAGATGAAGCCACGTTGAATTTCCCCTAAAAACATGCGAGCTTGTCTATACAAGGCGATCAGTTATATGTGGCCCAACCCAAAAACTTTTTTGTTAGTCGGCTTAAAAAGTTGTAAAATAGTTTTTGAGGGGTACATCATATAACTTATCGCCCTGTACAGATAAACTCGCATGCTTTTAGGGGAAATTCAACGTGGCTTTTTGTTGCAAATTCGCAATACTTTTATCGCAAATGCGCAGAGCTTTTGTGGCAAATTCGCAGTGTTTTTTGTTGCAAATTCGCACTACTTTTGTCGCAAATTCGAAGTGCTTTTGTAGCAATCTCGCAGTGTTTTTTAGCAAATTTATAATACTTTTGCTGCAAATTCGCAGTGCTTTATTAAAAAATCATAATGGACTTTGAAGACAGAGTTGAAACTTTGGCATAAAATCGTACAAATTGCTGTGCTTTTATGACAAGAGCATCATACCCTTTTGGAACAAGGAATTGTAGGCGTTTATCCCAAATGTGTCCTGAATTTGCATCAATTGAGCCATGCATTTGGCATATATCAAATGCATGGCGCAATTGATTCAATTGCATACGCATTTGAGCCAATCAAATTGTTTTTTCAGTGTTTAGAAAGGTGTGTTTGGGTTCGAGTAGTTCGAATTTTCCGTCTAAAAAATCGTACGATTTTTCTGTACCGATATATTTAAAAAAAAGGATTTTTTTTTTAAATTAACTGTTTTATGTATATGATTTCAAAAATTTTATTTGTACGTTGGTAATATGTAATCGTTTCGGTAATAAAAACGAAAAAAAAAATTTCAAAAATATTTTTCGAAAACAAAATATTTTTGACGTAGGTTAGAGGTATTTGAGTGCGTGAAGTTTGAATTTTTCATCTAAAAATTCGTACGATTTTGCTGTACCAACATACTAAAAAAAAAGTAGAATTTTTTAAAAGTTAACTGCTTTATCACCCTGTGTATGAATTTAAAAATTTTATTTGTACGTTGGTAATATGTAAGTGGATCCCTCTATAATCGTTTCGGTAATCAAAACGAGAAAAAATAATCAAAAATATTTTTCGAAAAATATAAATATGTTAATATGGATTAATGTAGGTATTTGGGTGCGAGGAATTCGAATCTATCAGGTGTAAAAATTGCTTACAAATTTAACCCAAACTAACCAAGATTTTAAGAAATATTTGAAGTAACTTCTAATTCTAACTGAAGAGACATCATGCACATGTGCATATTAGGGCACCATCGTACGATTTTTTAGATGAAAAATTCGAACTTCCTGCACCTCACTACCCCTTTCCAAAGTCCCACGTCAAAATTTAATTTTTTTTGAAAAATATTTTTGATATTTTTCGTTTTCGTTTTTATTCCGGGTCATGTTACCAACATGGAAAAAAAAATTAAAATCATTTACAGGGTGATAAAAAAAAATTAATTACTACTTTTTTCAAAATATTTCGTAGAATCAAAAAAGCGTAGGATTCTGTAAATGACAAAATCGAACTACCCGCTCTTACAAACGTAAAAATATTTTTTTAAATAAATACAAGGGTTAAAAATCCGAATAATTTAAAAAAAAAACCGTTTTTTCGAAATATTTCGGTACTGAAAAATCGTACGACTTTTTAGATAAAAGATTCAATCTCTCCACACCCAAATACCCCTTTCTAAAGTACGTACCGTGCGTTCAATTTATCTTAAAAATATTTTGATTCGCCGTAACTTTTTTGTTTTTAAAGATATCAAGGTAAACAAAAAAACAAAATGTAGGGTTGTTGGCCAAGTTTTTTTCTAAGTTACATATAAAACAAAACACTAGCAATTTTCTGATATATAAGCCTACTTTATATTTTTTTTTAATGGAACTATATCATATTACTAATTTTTGGACTCTCTAGAAAAATCTAAACACATTTTGTGTATAATATCCTATACCTATCTTTAGCTGTTTACCAAATATTGACAGTTGAAAGTCGGGCATTTTGACAATTTGACAGGCCTATCGAGACTTAATTTTCTTAAATTTTCATAAACTATCGAATGACAGTATTTTCAAATTTAACACGCGGATAAAATTAACCGGAACTTTTTAACCTCCCGTTAAATTCAAAGTTAATATCATTAGATAGCTTATGAAACCCCAAGATAGGAATGTGCAAACCGTTTTCTTTGATCTCGTGCGGTTCAGATTTTAGAGCCTGTCAAAGTGTCAAAATGCCTGACTTTCAACTGTCAATATTAATTGGTAAACAGCTAAAGATAGGAATAGGATATTATACACGAAATGTGTTTAGATTTCTCTATAAAGTCCAAAAATTTAATAATATACAGGTTGTTCCATTTAAAAAAATAGAAGTCGGCTTATATGTCACAAAATTGTTAGTGTTTTGTTTTATCTGTAACTTAGAAAAAAACTTGGCCACCAACCCTACATATCGTATTTTTGTTTACTTTGATATCTTTAAAAACAAAAAAGTTACGGCGAATCAAAATATTTTTAAGATAAATTGAACGCACGGTACGTACTTTAGAAAGGGGTATTTGGGTGTGGAGAGATTGAATCTTTTATCTAAAAAGTCGTACGATTTTTCAGTACCGAAATATTTCGAAAAAACGGTTTTTTTTTTAAATTATTCGGATTTTTAACCCTTGTATTTATTTAAAAAAATGTTATCAAAATAAATTGAACATAAATACAACATACATCAAAATTTACTTTTTTCGAAAAATATTTTTGAAAATATTATTTTCGTTTTTATTACTGAAATGACACTTACATATTACCACTGTACAAATAAAATTTTTCAAATCATATACAGCATGATAAAACAATGAATTTTTAAAATTTCTACTTTTATCAAAATAATTGGATGCAGAAAAATCGTACGAATTTTTAGATGAAAAATTCCAACTCCCTGCACCCAAATACCCCTTTGTAAAGTACCCACGTCCAAAATATTGTTTTCGATTTTTTTTTTTTTTTTGAAAATCAAAGATTGTTAAATAAACTGCTAAAAGTAAAGTTAAGTAAAATTAATTTTTATATTAGAGTAGGATTAGGTCGATTTGATGAATAAAAAAAATAAAAACGTATATAAAAAAATTAAGTTATTTATACGGCTAGAATATAGTAAATCAATATACCTACAAGTTAGATTTTGAACTTTAAAGCAAGTTTATAGATTTTTGTTGGAGAAAAATGATCTTAAATACGTGATTTTACAGGCAAGCAAAATCTAGTTACAAAAACAATAATTGTAATACAAGAATTTCCTTGTGTTGTCGACTTTGCTGTGATTTAGGATAAGTTAGTTAATGACGTCATCGGTAACTTTTTAAATAGGATATTTTGTACAATATTGATTTTTTTAAAATAATAGACTCTTTTCGTATACATCTAGTTAAACATTAACTCAAGTAAGCTTGTAATTGGCCGAAACGTTTATGCACCTATGAGAAATGGAATATGTACTGTAGAATAACCTTTATCGTGTCGATAAAAATAGGTTATTAAAAATGCGATGTTGTCACTTCATTTCAATTATATAGATTTAATAAACACACACACGCGCGCCTTTAGTAACTGAAAAACAATATTACGATGTTGACAAGATGCCATAGTTTTACCCGTGCAAGACAAATAAATAAACAAAATCATAAATTTTTTTGAAGCCTCCCTGGTCGTTGTTATACTCAAATGAAATATATTGATTTTTCTAAATAAAACCGTCGGCGTCGATCGATACTACACATGCACAGTGCGGACGCTAATTTTTGGTCAATGACAAATCGTTGTTTCACAATACGCTTTTTTACTTTCGAATGGCCTAAATTTTCGGCAACGTTGGTTGTACGCGATCGTACCGCGCTCCGCTCTCAAGATCCATCTGTACCGGGGAATGTTCGAAAGAATATAAGCCATTTAGAACTTCTTCCTATATAAACATGCATTGATAAGTATAAGTTGAAAAATTAAATAAATAAGTGAAAAATACCATTTCTATAGGAAATTTAACGTACATTTCGAGAAAGTATAATGAAATATTGAACAACAGTACGTATTTGCCAAAGTTTTTAGTTTCTGAACCGTATTGAACAAAATTGGAATTTTTCAATGTAACGTAAAAAATAGAAACTATTTCGATTTGGTGTGAAACATACCACTTCTGTAAAAAAAAGAGCGTACCAGAAATTTGGTACTTCTATAGGAAATTGAACATAATATATTTCGACAAAGCATAATGAAACTTTGAACAATGACGGCATTGTTCAAAAACCATTTGAACATGTTTTCAAATCTAGCGATTTAATTCGTATTATATTAATATTCCACGCCACTGTGTATCGCCTTCAAAAGAATGTCCTTTAAAAACTCCCGGCGACACTCCTAGCGCCATCTCTTGTCCCAAGGTTTATTCATTATCAGTTTAACTAGAAGCAGAACTGATTCGAACCCTACATTCCCTAACTTCAAAACATAAGCTAAGGTCAGCTAATAGCAGAAATGCATCCGACCAATCACAGTGATTCCTACAGCGACTACCGGAAAAGTCAACTGAGCGTTCCTAAAATTCCAACCTATAATATTCGAATTTTATAAAAACTAGCAGCCGATTTCGACCAGGTGTGTGTTAAAACTCATAATTTAATTTAGACAACCGGTGATGTTAAGTTTTTATATAACTTCTATATATGTACAATATCTGTCCTCTACGGAAGGGATAGTTCACGCGCCAAGGAAGAAAGAACGCATCCTCACCTTCTTAAAAAGACTTGTTCCCCGAATCTCCCCCAAGGAAGTCGCGATAGTCCGCGCTCCCTGTGGCACTCGGCTGGGTAAGTAAACTCACTATTTCACAGTCACTCTCTCAAAAACCGAAGAGTAACCGGCGTTTTTGGCACAGCAAAGTTTCCCATAAGTGCTGTTTCTATTTCTCGGAGTGTCCTACCTATGCGTTCCACCATTTATAATCCATTTTGCATTGCATTTCTATACAAAAGCATCCATGTCATGCTCTCTTCTTCTGGAATCTAGAAATGGTGAGAGGGACACCTAGGCCCCATTAGACGACTGTGCGTCCTCCCTAGGTTAACCAATCCATCTAGGCCATCACCCAGCCTAGTGTTGTAACAAGACGGCTATGTTGCCCGAGGAGACTCTTCTGAGAAAAACCACGGTTAGCCATCGTTCTCCCAAAATGGATTCCCTTAGTTCCGAAACAGCGTCGCAATCGCCGAGCAGATACTCTACTGTTTGGTCTTCCTGTTCACAGCCTCTGCATAGAGGTGTCTCGTATAATCTCATTGTGTGGAGATGTTTCCTTAGCTGGCAGTGTCCAGTCGGACTCCCCGCCATGAGTCGTAGGGTGTTCTTTGACATATCCAGGTATGCTTTTGCTGCAGACTCATTAGGGTAGCTTAGTAGCTCCCTGGCCAGTCGACAGTTAGTTGTTTCGTCCCATCTTGCCCTAAAGTCTTCATGGATGATCTTTTTTATCATATGTATCATCGTCGCGATAGGTAGGTTTGAAGGGTCGGCTGCCATAATGTTTGAACCAGCTGCCTCTTCTAAGCTTCCTTCCATAGATCATTTAAGTTCAATTCGCAAGCTTCGGGAGTAAATTCCACAGCCTGCTCCTTCCTGGGTTTTTGAGCCATCCACGAAAAGGTTAACCGCACCTTCGATTATAGACTCAATTAGTTTTATTTGTACATCATTTAGTTTGTCGAA
Source organism: Pissodes strobi (assembly GCA_016904865.1). Taxonomy (NCBI): domain Eukaryota; kingdom Metazoa; phylum Arthropoda; class Insecta; order Coleoptera; family Curculionidae; genus Pissodes; species Pissodes strobi. Next base: position 8,332 of record JAEQML010072432.1, read on the forward strand.
GACAAACTTGGGAGGTACGCTATCTGCACTGGCTTGTAGTAGGGGCAGTCTTTTGACTATCTCTTCCCACAGGTGGCGTCTAGTCTCTCCACATTCACGACTTTGAGCCTTAGCAATGTAGTCAGAAGCACCTCCTTTAGATAAATATCTAGGGAAGGCAGGCACAACATTACTTCCATAGCTCTGGTTGGGGTTGTTCTCATAGCTCCCGTTACAATTAGGCAGGCAGTTCTCTGTACCTGACTGAACTTAAGCATTGCCGTTTTTTGTTGACTCATGGTCAACCAAACTACGGCTCCATAGGAAGTCATAGGTCTTATGATGACAGTATAGATCCACATTACGACCCTTGGTTTCATCTCCCAGGTTTTAGCCACGGTCCTGCGGCATTGTCATAAGAGATGTATGCCTTCTTTAGTCTTCGTTCTAAATGAAGATTCCAGGTTAATTTAGCATCGAAGGTGACCCCAAGGTATTTTACCTCAGATGCAAAATTTGGTTGTGTGTTTAGGAGGGTCGGAGGTCGTAGTGGGTCTGTTCTCCTTTTTCCGTTGTAGAGCAACATCTCCGTCTTCCTGGGGTTTACAAACACGAAGTGGTCCCTACACCACTCTTCGACTAAGCAAAGGGCACTTTGCATTCGATTCCACAGAACTTTTTCGAACTTTCCATTGAGCAGTATCGTAAAATCGTCTGCATATACATTGGTTTAGAATCCATCTGAGTTGAGGCGATGCAAGAGGCTGCCGAGAACAAGGGTCCGTAGCAGTGGCGACGTTGCAGACGTCTCCCTGCGGGCAGCCTCTAGCAACGATGCATCTCACTTTAGTGTCTTCCACCTTTATTTGCACGCGTCTCTTTGAGAGCATGTTGAAAATCCAGCCACTGACAGCAGGAGGGACGCCCCTGTTTGTTAAGACAGCATTGACTTTTCCAAAGGTGGTTTTATCAAACGCACCCTCAATATCAATACATACACTTAAGGTGGACTCATTATTGCCAAGCGATCTCTCCATCCGGCTCACTGCTGAATGTCGGTCGATCTTCCCGTAGTGTATGCATGTTGATTGGGATGCAGCGGTCGGTTGATCAGTAGGCAGTCCCTCAAATATCGCTCACACAACCTATCCAGAGTTTTTAGCACAAAAGATGTTAGGCTGATTGGTCGGTAAGCTTTGATGACAGTGTAATCCATCCTTCCTGCTTTTGGTATGAACACCACTCTTACTTCTTTCCATGCCTTCGAGTTGTAGCGCAACGCTAGGCGTGTCCAGAACACCTTTACGAAGTACGGCAGTAACTCGTCCAAGCCTCACTGTAGTAAAGCTGGACGGATGCCGTCAGTACCTGGCGATTTGAAGGGTCAGAAACTTAGTATTGCCATTGTTTATACAGACAATGGTATTGCCCATCGTATTTTGTCTTCACTGACTATTTGGTTGGCACCTTGGCAGTCCAAATCAGTAGGTTGGCAGTGTGTCCTGTCTGGCCAGTTCCTGTTATCTGTTACCGACGAATCAGGGAAATTGGTCTGCATAACCAGTTCAAGACTCGCTTGTAGGTTAGCGGTCTTAGTGTGGTTCTCCCTTGTTAGTAGACCTAGGTCGCGATCTTCAGTCATTCTTAATCGCAAGAAGTTGAAGTACATTGTATATAGAAGCTAAGGAGAGACTTGGTAAGTGTTTTAAGTGACTGTCCCTGTGTTTGAAGATAAACTGCTCAACGGTTGAACGTTGCTCGCCAATTGTTGAATATATTGTATACAGGGTGTCCCACTGAAAAGTGACACATTTTGAAGGCTTATATCTCGAAATCTAAAAAAGAAATCAAGGTGCGATTTTCACTAGTTTTCTTTACCATACGTTTTTTCTGCAATATTGCCACATTTTAATATTTGTCACAAGACTGTAAGAAAAAAATGCTCTCTTTGACATCATATTGCTGATATATTTTAAATGAAATATTCTGTACATTTTACCTCGTTGGATGGTCTAACAGTTCCTCTTTTCAAAAATGTATAGTTTGAGTTAGTTTGAACAATATTAATTTTGGTTTTATAGTGGGACCGTCAGATATTTGGATACAAATGGAATTTTCTTTTATGCGTCATTTGACAAAAAAAAATATTCTTGATAAAAGTTGCTGCACCTTCCCAAACTCAAAAGGTAATTGCTAAAATTCAAATATCTCTATTCGTATACGGGGGAGATTCAAAAATATGAAAATTGCTCAAAAGTAAAGTATTCTTAAAATACAAAAAATGTTATTTGGAAATGTTGTTTGGAATTAAAAGAAGATATTAAATACAAAGTACAGTACTAATGTATATTGAAACTAAATCAATTACGATTATGTGACGTAGATGTCGGACTATCTATCAGAAATGAGGAACCGTTAGACTATCCAACGAGGTAAAAATATACAGGGTGTTCTATTTGAAATATACCAGCAATACGATGTCAAAACAGAGCATTTTTTTTCCTTACAATCTTGTGACAAATATTAAAATATGGCAACATTGTAGAAAAAAACTTATGGTAATAGCAAGACAATTAGTGAAAACCGCATCTTGATATCTTTTTTAGATATCGAGATATAAGCATTCAAAATGTGTCACTTTTCAATGGGACACCCTGTATAGTAACTTATTGTGGACATTAAGGTAATATTTATCCATTTATTATGGCTTGTATATTACTATATTTCATATCAGCTTTATCTCAGTTAATCAAGCTCACACTGAGTGGTAACGTAGGAACTTTAACAAACATTTAACTGTGTTTAGCTGGAAGGTTGTATTTATAACCGTATACTTTGTTACGACAGTTCTTTAGTCTTTATAACTATTGTTATTCTAATATGGTGTGAAGTCGATACCTAGCACCGACAGAATTGAATACTTTAAATGTTTATATTTGTTTAGTTACGCGCTTTAAGTGGTTTTCAAGTGAAATAACATATTAAAATATTCATATAAACCTAAAGGCTTTTGTTTTATTTTCAAATTTACTTTGGAACTAACCCCTATAGTAATTTATACTGCCCACGTGCAATGTCGAATCGACAATGATCGAATCTACAACAGGCATATCTCTCGAAATTTCAAAATCTTTTTTTTTTAGTGTAGCATAAAAAATAGCAAACTTCCCCCTCTTCTCCATTCTATAAAAAAAAACCAACGTAGCTTTGGAAAAAGCATATCACAATTTTGAATAATGTCGCATTTTTAGGAAATTTGGTATTTTTGAATCGATGCCAATATTCAGGTATCGAACAAATTAAGATTTTTTTCAGTGTATCGTAACAAATTTGTAGTCAAGATGATGGAAAGTGAAATGTTTGGTAAAATTGATGAGCGAGGAACAGTTGAAAAATTTACGTGTTTTCATTGCAAGAAAAAAGTCGAAAGATTAGTGAAGTCTGCAAAGTGCAAAGAGGGTTTCCACCCATGATATCATAACCAGGCAGCTGGCAAGCAAAATGCACTTTGTGTACATGAAGTAGAAGGGCTTTTATCAACAACAACACCGGCCATGCCGGTTTCATCGAAAGGAAAGGACCTAGAAATCGCCCTTCTGCGCAGGCTGATTAAAAAAACTGATGGGAACAATATGATACTTCTTGATAATGTATCTCTTCTGAAAGAAAAAGTCAACTTTCTAGAGGAAAAGCTGAGAAAATCTGAAAAAAATGCATGGAATGCAAAAACCCCATTCCAAGCATTCCGATGAAAAGGATTGTGCTCAGCGAGATCAAACCACAGAGCAGGCGCAAGCAGGTTCCATGAAGATGCCGCCAGATGGTACTCGACCAAAACATCATCGCCACATGTTGCCAGTGTAAATGTTGAAAATTCAGAAGGCCGAAAAAATCCCACAGCTGCCAATAATAAACTTCGATAGTAATGAGGAACAGATCGATATCGAAAACTTAGTAATATCGACAGCAAAACAGATGAACATAACCTCACACCTGTCAATCGGCGAATGCGTGGGCGCTGCAGGTATTGTCGATGTCAACAAAGACAGTGCTCGTGTTGATGAAACCATTACTGATGAGGGATGGGTCAAAGTAAAATCCCGAAGATTGAGACAGACAGAAAGCAGGAACAAAATTACCTCAAATCTTGCTGAATCTCAGGGAAATGTCAAATTATCCTGGATATTTCTGTCAAATCTCGACCCAGACACAAAGGAGGAAGATATCATTGCCCTTTTGAAGCATGAAGCACTCGATCAGGAAATTTGCTGCTTCAAAATGAAAACAAAAAAAGATGCAGACAAGGGATCATTTAAGCTGGGAGTACCAGTTAAAAGGAAGGCAAGCATAATGGATAGCGGTCTATGACCAACCGGAACGCTGATAAACCATTTTCAGAACCTCCAGCCCCTACTCACCTGTTATCGTGAACTCTCCAAAGAAGAATGGACAAATAAAACTCTTTCACATTAATACGTGTTCAGTTAAGAATAAGATTAACGAATTGGATGCCTATTTGGTTGACAAGAATGTTAGTGTTTTGTGTCTCACAGAGCATTGACTGTCGGAACAGGAATTTGCATCATTGCGGATACTGGACTTTGAACCAGTGTCGTCCCTTTGCAGAGCATGTACTAGGGGTGATGGATCTGCCATATTGTTGAAGCGTAACACCAACTACGAGATAATTCCACAAATTGGATCTCTAAGTATAGAGAATTCACTAGAGATTTGTAGCGTCCACTTGATTGATTTTAGAGTGTATGGGGATTTCAACAAATATTTTGAATCTGGTAGTCGAGAGTGCGTTACGGCTTTGTTCACCTGGTCCATGGGCCCACGAGGCGCAGTGCTTGTCTGGACAACGCCTTCTGAACGTCATTGAAAATCACATTGTTATTTGCATTCATGACACGGGGCTCTCGGATCATATGGGACAACTGGTTGAGCTTGATCAAGATACTTTTATTGAAATTAGGGACACTATAAATCAACTAAAAAACAAAAAAAGTAAGTACCCCTATGGGTTTACAGTAGAAGTGATAAAATCCATAAAGAATATAATTATATCGCCCTTAACCAAACTGATAAATCTTTGCATTGTCGAGAACGTTTTTGCTGCTTGTTTTGAAGACTGCTGAGGTCGTTCCAATTTACAAGAAAGGTGACAGTCAAATCAGCTCTTCTATGCTCAGCAGTTTGGTTTTCGTAAGGATCACAGCATATCGCTGAAACGTTTGAGGGCTCCAGTGTCCTGTCGGCCCGTTTCTATGACCTGAGTAGAGCATTCGACTGTGTCGAGCACGGGATTCTTCTGGGCAAGCTGAGAAAGTATAACTTTAAAGTCTCTAGTATGGTATGATAATCAGCTATCTGTCGGAGAGATACTAAGTGGTACGCGTGGCTGAGGTGTCGTCTGATAGGGGAGAGATCGATGTCGGGGTGCCATAGGGTTTCGTTCTGGAGCCCTTACTGTTCCTAATCTACATCAATGATCTACCGCAGACTGACTCACAGGCATACTTTACTTTTTTCGCTCACGACACCATAATTTGCTACCATAAAAAAGGAATTGTCGGAAGCTCTGGAGAGCTCGGGCCAGGCACTGTCGAGGTTCGAAAAATGGTTCACATTAAATCAACTCTTTCTCAACACATCAAAAACACAGTCCCTGGTTTTCGCGGTCCGGGAGCTCCCTTATTAGGAGCGGGTCCCGACTAGTGTTAAATTTCTAGGAGTATATCTTGACACAAAACTGCGCTGGGACGTACGCACACAGAAGCGTGTATGAGAAAGCTAAGATCTAACATCTTCCTATTCCGGAGCCTGTCAAACTGTGTTTCCTCTGAGATATTAAGGCAGGCTTATTTTTCATTGTGCCATGCACACATCTCATGTGCTGTTATAGCTTGGGGGCACAGCGCTGGTGCCAAAGATGTCTTTCGCCTACAGCAAAAAGCTCTCTATCATATAGAGAAAACTGTAGAAATGCATTCATCAGTCTTAATATAATAACAGTCCCCTCCCTGTTTACATACGAGAGTCTTGTGTATGTAAGGCGCAACATGGGCTTGTTTAGGGCTCATGTGGGGCAGCATTCCTACAATACCAGACACAGGTGTGATTTTATACCAAGCTATCATCGGCTGGAGAGGTGCAGGGACGGACCAGGGTGTCCTGTAATAAAATACCAGCTCACATGAGTGTACTGCCACTCAATGAATTCCGAACAAATGTTAAGAGGGTTCCGAAAGCCTGTTCCTTTTATAGTACTGATGAGTTTATATCATCTAGTATTACCTTTTGATTTTAGCATAGGTTTTTAATATTGTTTGATTGTAGTTTTACTGCATAGTATTTTATCGAGCTACCTGTAGTGTTATTTTGTTATTTTTTATTGAAAGTCTTATTACTTAGTGTTTTGGTATCGCTTAGTATGCAGTATGTGTCTGTTATTGCAGTATTTTATGGTTTTATTAGAAGTGAGACTTGGAATATTTTTCTGACATGTCTATATACCATTGTGTACGTTGGCACGCAATATATTGATTTGATTTGATTTGAAATAGTAAACTAACGTCATTCGGTGTGAAACTGTGAAACATCCCACTTCTATAGGAAATTTAACGTAGATTTCAGCAAAGCCTAATAGAATTTTAAGCAAACCGTATAGTATACCAAAATATCACGATGGCAATTTCAGCTATTCGCCAAAATTTTTTTTAGTGTAACATAAAAAAAATAGTAAGCTCTTCCCTTCCTTCCCTATACGTATCACTTTAATACAAAAATCAACGGAGATTTAGAGAAAGTTTACCAAAATTTTGAATAATCGACCCAATTGTTATATTTATATTTATTAAAACCAATTTTTTTATGTATAATTAAATTGTTTCCCTTACCTGTCTTCTTTGTACATATGGTAATTTACAGCTCGGGCCATCAAAATGGCAACCATCGGCCTTAAGGCTTTACCATTTCCGTCGAAGTAGTACGTCGCTATTTCGTAAAGGTCTTCTTGGTACGTGTTTTTCCTAAGAACCTACAAAAAGAAACACAAAACTTAATATTGATTCATTTGTGAAGTAAGGGAAAATGGTTTCTGCTTAGTGCAGTTTTCTTTAACATTATCCCAGTCAGGAGCGTCGCCAGCTTCTGAGCTAGGGGGAGGGGGGCAATCCGAAATTTTAACACTAAAACCAA
>JAEQML010072433.1:0-15513 GCA_016904865.1 Pissodes strobi
ATTTATTTATTTATTTATTTATTTATTTATTTATTTATTTATTTATTAATTTATTTATTTATATTTGGTATACAGACAGGAAAAAAAATCCCACAACAGTATCCACTTACAGTGTTGCTTAGAGCTAAGTCGAAATACCCAAAACTATACTACATCCAAAAAATTAAATCAACGGGAAAACGATCTAATAATTTATTAGTTGTTACTATCAATATCAAAACCAAACTCATTAATTATATAAATGTTTGATAAATGAGGTTGGCTGCTATTATATGAGAGCAATCTTAAGCCTAGATTTAATTGATGCTTGAGAGGACTCAAAAATATCAAAATCCAAACAATACAAATTTGTAACTCTCATCATTCGGCACAGTGGTGGAGCGTTTTGAGAGCTAGTTGTATGTCTGAATGGTATATTAAATAGATGGTTGGATCTGAAAATTCGTGGGGCTACGTTGAAAGATATTAGAGCTAGCAAATTTGAGGAGTCTATTTTATTTGTAACGATTTTATAAAGAAACAAAACGTCAGAGAGAATCCTTTTATTTTCCAGTGATAATATTCTAAAATGTGTTTTGAGCTGGCCAAAGTCATTTATGCCGAGCTTATGGCCGTGTCGGTAAAGTAAACTATGCAAAAATTTGATTTGCACCCTTTCAATTTATTTTTTTATAAATATAACAAGGATTCCAAATTACAGAAGCAAAGCTAATTTTGCTGTGTATAAATGAGTAATAGAGAGATAGGTACGATTTCGCGTTTTGAAAGTTTTTAGATTGTCTATTAATGAAGCCCAACATTTTAAAGCAATCTGAGACCATTTTTTTCTATGTGTTTATCGAAGACTAATTTTTCATCAAAAATTACACCCAAGTCTCTCACCTCATTGACCTTTTTTAAAGTTTTAGAATTTATAGAATAATTATAGAGAATCGGTTGGCGGTTTCTGGTAAAAGATAATACACAGCACTTATCAATATTAATAAATAGGCTATTATCCTTGCAATAGTCTTGAAATCTATCTAAATCTTCCTGCATTAGGTCATTATCGGCAGTTGATAAAATTCGTCTATATACTTTTAGATCATCAGCATATAATAGAAAATTTGAGTATTTAAAACAATGAATGATATCATTTAAATAAATAACAAAAAATAATGGTTCTAGGTGTTACCCCTCAGGCACACCGGAAGTTATAGAAACTGTGCTTGAAGAAACTCCTTTAATTAAAAGACTAAATTTACGATCCTGAAGATAGGAGCCAATCCAGTTTAGTACCATACCATCCACACCGACCCGCTTGAGCTTACTAAGCATAATTGAATGGTTTATCTTATCAAAGGCTTTACTAAAATCGGTGTAAATGGCATCCACCTGCACTCTATTATCAAGATTCGAGGATCTGTTTGCCAAAAATCCATGTTGTTCCAAAATGATTTGCCTTTTAACCAGGTTATAAATATAATTATATATTAGTTTTTCAAGTAATTTTGCAAATACACATAACTAACTTATTGGACGATAATTTGTTACTAAGTTTCTATTCTCGTTCTTAAATTTGGGAATTATATGTGAAAGTTTCCATATATTCGGATAATAGCCAGAAGACAGAGACTGGTTATAAAGTAGAACTAGAGGGGTAGAGAGTTCGGTGGCACAAGCCCTGACGAGGGAAGATGGAATGCCATCGTACCCTACGCCCTTTTTGGTATCTACGCTCGCCAAAACAGCACATAAGCTCAATACAATTTAAATAATTACTATTCGCGTTATGAGAATAGTTAGGAACAGTTACATTGGCTGCTTTAACAAACATGGTCTCAAAATACTCCGCATATAGAGTACTAATTTCCAAATGATTCGAGGACTCCACATCATTATATTTTATTTTTGAGGGTATACCAGCCCTTTTTCTTGTTTACAGATACAAATTGCCAGAATTTCTTAGTATTGTTTGGAATTTCTGTTTCTATATAGTTAACATAATTTAATAAATCAGTACTAATAAGTTTTTTGGATCGACATTTTAAAAGTTTAAACGTATTTAAATCATTTATATTTCTGTAGACAAATAAATAAATAAATAAATATTATTTTATTCCAACAATAAAACAGGTATACAAACATGTAGCCCGTAATTGTAGAAAACGTCAAATGTACAGGGTTATTCATTATATTTTGCCACCCACCTGCAGCCGTAATTAATGGTAATACAAAAAAAAACTTAAATTCAAAAGTTGTGTGGTTTTTTTATATATTATCTTCTAGAAATGTCAAAAGAAAAAAATTGCCTGTCAAATGTCAAAAAACCGCATAAACTTAATTTTTTTTAAATAGAACACCCTGTATATTATTGCATATTTGGATTGTGCGAAACAGTCTAGATATATTTCATGAATAATGTCCTATACCTATCTCTAACGGTTTTTGAAATATTGAGAGTTGAATATCGACCATTTACCAAGTTTGACAGCTTGTAAAATCTAAACGGCTAAAGATAGAACAAAACGGTTTGCACTTTCCTATATTGGTTTTTCATAAGTTATCGTATGACACTAACTTTGGATTTAATCAGAGGTTAAAAAATCACGGATAAATTTAACCTCTGGTTAAATAAAAAGTTAGTGTCATACGATAGCTTATAAAAAACCAGTATAGGAAAGTGCAAACTGTTTTATTCTATCTTTAGCCGTTTAGATTTTACAAGCTGTCAAACTTGGTAAATGGACGATTTTCAACTGTTTCAAAAACCGTTAGAGATAGGTATAGGATATTATTCATTAAATATGTCTAGACTTTTTCGCACAATCCAAATATGTAACAATATACAGGATGTTTAATTTAAAAAAATTAAGGTTATGCGGTTTTTTGACATTTGACAGGCAATTTTTTTCTTTTGACATTTCTAAAAGATAATATATTAAAAACCATACAACTTTTGAATTTAAGTTTTTTTGTATTAACTGTAATTACGGCTGCAGGTGGGTGTCAAATATAATGAATAACCCTGTACATAAACAATAATATTACGGCTGTATATTTTTGTACATAAATTACATACAAGTCAATTAATTATCTTAAAAATAAATAAAAACAAAACAAACTATATTAAAATTTATTAAACAATAAAAGAACGCATCAAAATTAAAATCATGCCCAATAGTAAATGTTTAGCTCAAGAACTCTTGCACAGTGTAGTAATTCTTTTAAATTAGTACGTTTTTAAGTTTGCTTTTAAAGATTTCAGTTGTAGATGAATTCTTAATGTCAACCTTTAATATATTATAAAATTTACATGCTAAGTACATGAAGTTTCTTTGATAAAACGTGGACTTATGGGCATTAGAAAGTAATTGTTCTTTATTCCTCATATAATAAATATGTGCAGCTCGATGTTGTTGAAGCATTTGCTTGTATTTGTAGGCAAAAATGCAAACCTTGAAAATATACAATTCGGCAACTGTAAGAATGCCATTTCTTTTGAATACATCTCTGCAAGAGTCGATCGGAGTAAGATAATACTAGGGGTTCGCGAGACCGAGACCGAGACCTGGCATGTCTCGGTCTTGGTCTCGAAGAAAAATTTAGTCTCGGTCTCAGTCTCGGGTCTCGAAGCTCGAGACCGAGACCGAGACTACCTTGGTCTCGGTTTCGGTCTCGGTCTCGGTCTTGTCTCGGTTTGGTCTCGGTCTCGGTTTGAGCAAATAAAAAGTAATTAAATAATTTACTGTTTTATTTCGTTAATAACACAAACGTTCCTTTGGAATGTTAAGTTAAATGAAACATCTAATAAGTGTCTTTTGTGTATCAGTTCTTGGTGTAGATGTGATATTAGGGATAAACTTCTTAAATAATTTTACATTTTTTGTTTGAAACAGTTGTTTGGATAATAATAGTTAACTTAAATAGGTACCTAATAATATTTTAATATATTTCATTTTAGTTTCTAAATTGTTGTTTTGATATAAAAATGCTTACCTCTAATGTAGGTAGGTATACAAGTGATAAGGATTTTTAAGTATGTACAGGGTGTCCCAAATTCGAGCCTCATCATTGGGATCTCGGGAACTAGAAGAGATAGTAGGTCGGTTAAATGGAGGCAAAGTTGCGCGATTTGATGCTGATCAAAATGCCACCTTACAAGTTTAAAAATTCCTAATACTTCCGAAGATTTTTGAAAAAAAACGAATATTCGCGATTTCATTTTTATTTTTTTATGGCTTTATTTGAATAGATATAGCAAAAAAAATTGTATATTCTCATTGTTACTTTTTCTTTTCTACAAGACGGTGTTATCAGATTTTCAAACCGACGTTTCGTATTTGAGCTGCCATCATCAACTTTGTTTTTTTAAATACGGCCCTGGATTTTTTATTACGGACTTTAAGAGCTTCTAAGGTCCCAGAATCAATGATGTATCGCACTTATTCGGAAAATTAATATTAATGGCATTTTTTATTAGAACTCATGTGTTGGAGAGAGACAGAAAACAGATTTTTGGTAACATCTTACCAGGAAATCATTACAATGTTTTTCCGAAGAGTATGCGATACAACAATGAGAATGTGATTTATTATTTGTTCCAAATCTAATCCCACACAACTATTTACGTGGGTAAATTGCTAAAAATTTGGCCAGAGCCTATGGTTTGAAGGTTGACACTTTAATAATAATTATATTATTTATTAACTACTTCTTATGTTAGTTTTTAAGCTTTCTTTATGCAAAGCATTAATGCGTAAAAAAAAGGTTGGTGTTTTTAATCCTATTAAAAATCTATTTTCTGTCTCTCTCTAACACATGAGTTCTTATGGAAAATGTCACCAATATGAATTTTTCGAATAAGTGCGATACATCATTGCTTTTGGGACCTTAGAAGCTCTTAAAATCCGTAATAAAAAATCCAGGACCGTATTTAAAAAAACAAAGTTGATGATGGCAGCTCAAAGACGAAACGTCGGCTTGAAAATCTGATAACACCATCTCGAAGAACAGAAAAAGTAGCCATGAAAATGTGAAATTTATTTTGCTATATCTATTCATATAGAGTCATAAAAAAATAAAAATGATATCGCGAATATTCGGTTTTTTCCAAAGCTCTTCGGAAGTATTCGGAATTTTTAAACTTGTAAGGTGGAATTTTGATCCGCATCAAATTGCGCAACTTTACCTCCATTTAACCAACCTTGTATCTCTTCTAGTTTCCGAGATTCTAATGATGAGGTTCGAATTTGGGACACCCTGTACACATAAAAACTAGGTACCGATTTATGTCAATTTTATTGTCAAAGTCAACGCTTTTTCTTCTTATTTTTTACATTTCTTATCAGTTGTAGCGTAGCCATACAAAGTGATGTCATTTTCAAACATTCTGTATTATATGGATACATTTATTTTGAAAACTCTTAAAATTTAACGGTATACAGGGTGTCGCGAAATTAGTGGACGAAACATCAACCATGTATTTATCGGTCAAAAATAACTAAAATTTTTCTTATAACTATATAACGGGAAGGGGGCTAGAGCCTCTTAAAAATGGGCACCTGAATATGGTTTTCTTTAATTATTTCCCAAACGGTGTAAAATAGAGTTTAAAAATTTTGGGATTCTACTAACTTTAATATTCTGAATTTAAAAATGGAACTAAAAATAATAAATAAAAAATTTTAGTCAGGTGCGAACATTTTACGGGGTGAATCTAAAAATTAACTTTTTTTTGGGCTAACTTTTTATATATTTTTTCTTCAAATTTTGAAAATTTTAATTTTTTTTTCGCAAAAAAAGTGTCTCTTAGTCTCAGTTTGCTTCGCTAGGACCCAGCGTTTTTGAGAAAATCGGATTTTAAAGTATACTGACTGCCAAAAACGGGTGTAAAATTAAGGTTATAATTTTTGATATTCCCCAAAAATTCCTTTTGACGTTACAAAACTTCATATTATTATAAAATAGAAGAAACACTTGTTCCAGAAAAAAGTTTCAAAATTTGAAAAACTATAGCATTCAATTTACACCCGTTTTTGGTAGTTGGAATACATTTATAATCCGTTTTTCTCAAAACCCTGCGTCCTAATGATACGAAATAAGAGGCACTTTTTTACCCAAAAAAAAATAAAATTTTCAAAATTTGTAAAGAAAATAAGAAAATAGCCCACAAAAAAATTGACGTTAATTTTTTATATTCACTCCCAAAAATGTTAGGCATTTTTCTTATTCCATTTCCGAATTCTAAATATTAAACTTAGTGTACTTAGGGGATCGAATTCCAAAATTTTAAAACCCTATTTTACACAATGTTGGAAATAATTAGAAAAAAAACATCTTTAGGGGCCCACCTTTGAGAGGCCCGTAGGGGGCGTTTCCCGATATGTTTATAGAAAACAATTACGGTATTTTTGACCAATAACTACAGGGCTAATGCTTCAGCCACTAATTTTGTAACACTCTGTATAGGTATACGGTATATAATGTATAAGTGGATATGGTCAAAGGTGGCCATTTATCTTTTAATATAGGTACTAATCTGACACGGTTGTACCAGAGGCAGATATCCAGTTGTTTTAAAGGATACGCGATGTTTTATTACCTTGTAGATATTACGAAAAATATGAATAATCATAGCTGTTTATTGCTTGGAAATTGGAAATGGCTCAAAATAAGTTATCTACATAATTACATATTATGTACATAACAGTATAACCCTTCTTATAGAATCTTAAAAAGAAACAGCCCAATGTAAAATAAACAAGCGTTATACCCGGATTTGTACCCGGATTTGCACGATTTTTCAATTTTTTGGTTGATTGGACCCCGTTGGCATAAATTGCCAATAACATACATAAAAATTTGATTTTTTCAAAATTCAACAAATAAAAATATTTTTCGAGACCGAGACCAAGACCGAGAGTCTCGTTACCTTGGTCTCGGTCTTGGTCTCGGTCTCGATTCTAATTTCCAGGTCTCGGTCTCGGTCTCGGTCTCGTTTTCGAGACCGAGACCGAGACCATAGTCTCGCGAACCCCTAGATAATACGCACAGCGTATTTCTGTAGCAAGAGAACTCTGGTAACCTCTGAGCTTGCACCCCAGTTAATAATACCATAAGTCAAGTGAGAGTGTATATTAGCATAATATACAGCAAGAAGAGCGTTTCTACCACAATAGTTTTTTAGTGATTTAAGTGCATAGCAATTCCGTCTTAATTTAGCTGAAAGATCATCCACATGGCTGTGCCAGCGTAGGTTTTAATCGAATTTAACACCCAACATTACCGATGCTGTTGAGGCCGCGAGAGAAGAATGTTGATTCGGGAAAAGTAGAAAATTAGAGTTGTCTCTGCTTTGGTGGAAAATTTAACAAAATTTGTCTTACTTTGACTTAAACAAAGACCATTTTTCTGGGACCATGTCACTGTACTATTAAAAACTTGTTCCGATAGATGTTCAAGGGTTTCCTCATCGTTGGTTACAATTGTAATGCTAGTATCATCGGCATAGGATACCACATTTATGCCAGATGAGATTTTTTTTATAAAAAATTAGTTCATTTGAGTAAATCAAGTAAAAAGGGGGCCCTGCGGCACCCCTTGTTTAATGGTTAAAAAATTGCTTTTTGAGCCATTAACTATAACATATTGCAGCCTATCACTTAGATATGATTTGAATAGATTGTATGCTTGACCTCTGATACCATAGCGTTCTAGCTTAGCTAACAGCATATCATGATTTACCATAACAAAGACACATGAAAAGTCGACGAATAGCCCCAAAACATGTAGATTCATATCGACTGCATTCACAAGCGTCCCTTGAAACTCACAAAGTGCACTCTCAGTGCTATGTGACTCCCGAAAGCCATACTGAGAATCACTCAGAATGCTGTTACTTTCCAGAAAAGGACACAACTGTTGTTTAATATTAAGCTCAAAATGCTTGAAATGCTTGTTAATAAGCTTATACCTCGATAATTTTCATATTTATTTCTGTCTCCCTTCTTAAAGAGAGGAATTGCAGTAGCTACCTTCTACCTTTAGTTGGCTTGGAAACACCGCATATTCACTGGACAAATTCACTAAGGTTTCTAATATAAAAAACAGAAAGCATGAATTCAATTATTGCAGGATGGGCTAAATCCTCATTTACAATAGGGGTTGAACAGTGCATTAGGCTACTTAAGTTACTATTACCATTACATAATATTAAGTCTAGAATTATGTTAATATTATTTTTTAAATAATTAAATTGCATAAGACCCGAAAAAGATAGAGTATTTTATTAGGTCTGAGTAATCATTTGGTATGTTGGAGGGCAATAGAAATAATAGACCGGGCAAAATATACAGACCGCATTCTGACTTCTGATATGTGCTGTACTGATCTTATACTTCGATATGAATGATGTTGCCAGTGAGTGTTGTGGTACGTTCTCTCTCCCCCTTCCCCTTCTCCATTGCTGTTAACATTGTTAGCATACTTCGAAAAAGTATTAATCATCATCATGGGACTATTAAAAACGAATGTTTAAGGCTGTATGTATACTTTTTTCGGTTATAAATATAACACACCACAAGTCAGTAGGTACAATACGTTTAATTTTAATTAAAAAATCATAGAAAAAAATTATAGTTAATTTTAAAAACAGTGTTTTACTTTCTTACAAATTTTGAGCCAATGGAAATATTTCAATTTTAATTGATACTACTAGAAAGTGAAATTAGCGTTCACGGCACCAAGGGGTCATCTGGTCATCATTCAAATATATTTTTTTGAAAAAAAATTTTTTTTGCAATCCGAAAATGACAATTTTTTCCAATCAGGAAAAAAATTCACCCGAAGTGGCTTAATAAAAGCGGGACAAAATAGACTTATCTGGACAATTTTCAAGCTGACGCGCATCTTGTGTGTTAAATGTGTGAGTATGTGTGCGTGTGAAGGCGCGTGCCGTGGCGTTTGCGCGAGAGCGCGCATGGGGTTTTAAAGGAGATGAAAATAAGATAAAAGAGAGAAATAAAGGCACATCAGCCCTTGAAAATATTAAATTTTTATATATATTCATATTAATTATATATATTCATATTAAATATAACAGTACCACTTAATACTTAAAATATATTATATGTGGACATGCATTTTACTGAAACAGTAGTATAAAAGCTTTACTATGTACGGTTAAATCAGTCTATAAATATGGCTAGAAATACCATGACTTGAAACTTTCAAAGATAATTATGAAATAAAAAAAAATAAAATGAAATTACTCTAGTTGCCATCTGGTTCATCGGGGTCTTCTTCATTATGAGGCAATTCTGCATTAGAACACTATCCACTGCAGTGATGACATCATTCCCGGCACACCATTCCCGCGGATCGGCTGCAGCATCCACACGCATCTCACATCCGGATTTGCACGCACCCCTAATTAGGTTCAGTAGACTCGGCGAGGCAGCAAGCAGGTCGGAGCAGGGTGGCACAAACCGCGCTGCGTAGTCCAGTTTTCTCCAGTCATACTTCGTTGCGTTGTCAACCAAGTCATCAGAGCAACAGCGAATAACTACGGGGAAACGGTCAGAATAAAACAAACTGGACCCGCCTTCTGAAGCCTGCACTCGAATAGAGAGGGATAAGGGTGCTACAGGACCCCGGGGATGCAGATACCTTGACCAGTATAATAGCCCGACCTTTGCTATAGCTGCAACAGACGCGGATATTCTTGCCATGCTTGTCCAGTGCAGAAAACCTACGCAGAAGTTGTGATTTTTCCATAAAGGGACCTGTGGAAGAGGCACAGAACATCGAATTGATACAGGAGCACCTTGACAATGTGAAGTCAGAAAAGGAAAGGCATCAACATTGAAAATTCTTCAGGGCAACGAAGTTGGAGTTTTTAATAAGCCCGGAGCAGATTTGGAGAGGATCGTCTCCTGCGGTAAGAAATTGCTTCTTGCTTTATACAGAGGAGCGAAATATGCCACCCTAGATGACCTTCGCTACACCCTCTACAACAAGTGTAGTCGCCACGCAAAAGCTAGATGCTGACTTGCAGCTGAAAACTTTGCCCCCTGCAGCTGCTCGACAACATTCATTGCGCGTGCACCTGCAGGTAATTTGAAGAAAAATAAAAGGGTAAAGCATTCTGCATCAGTAAAATATTAATTAGGTTGATATTTTTTAAGTTCAAGAATGGCTTGGGACAGGAACAAAGCTGGACGCAACGAAGTACGGCTGGAGAAAACTAGACAACCCAGCGCGGCTTGTGCGCTTACCCTGTCGAGTCTCTTGAGCTTAATTAGGTGTGCGTGGAAGTCCAGATGTAGAAATTTATGTGGATGCCGGTCCGAGGGGATTGAACACAGTAGTGGAGAGTGTTCATGTAGAATTGCTTCATAATGAAGAAGACCCCGACGACCCAGATGGCGTTTAGAGTAATTTAATTTTTTTTTTATTTCATAATTATTTGTGAAATTGTCAAGTCATGGTATTTCTAGCCATACTGATCTAACTGTACATACATGCTTTTATACTACTGTTTCAGGAAAATGTATGTCCACATATCTTTTAAATATTAAGTGGTACTGCTATATTTAATATGAATATTTATACTGATTAAATATTTTCAAGGGCTGATGTGCCCTTATTTCTTTTTAAACAACTCAATTATTCCATTTTCATTTCCTTTAAAACCGCACGCGCACCTTCGCGCAAAGGCCAGTGCACGTGCCTTCACACGCGTCAGCGTGAAAACTGATCAGATAAGCCCATTTTGCTCAGTTTTTTAGCCATTTCCGGAGAATTTTTCCCGATTGGGAAAAATTATCATTTCCGGGTTCAAAAATTACTTTTTCTTAAAAAAAAATACGTTTGAACCATGATCAGATGACCCCTTGGAGCCGTGAACGCCAATTCCACTTTCTAGTAGTTTACATTAAAATTGTAATATCTCCATTGGCTCTTGTAAATTTTCCAATGCGGGGATTTTTGGGAACTTTTTTTCCGATGATAAAGGACTGTCTTACGAACCCAAATCAGTCGTCAGATGTTATGAATTATTTTTTCTGCGATACCACATTCCTCGGCAACCTAACTTTTCTAGTTTATGCCGGAGGTAAAATAGTGGGGGGGGCGAAACGGCAATCGCACCATGCGCGCGCGCGGCAATATGCTTTTTTTACAGACAAAGGTCTCAGATACACAAATCACAAAACAGATTGCGGTCTGCAGATTTTGCAAACGAGGAACCCATTGGAGCCTGCACTATAAGTCATTCACAGTTTTATCTCATTGTACTGTGGAAAACAGTTCATATCACCACACACGAGTATAATTATTATCACCCAAATTACCGGCAGCCCACTCAAGCTTGGATGTAAAACAACATACATACATACAGATTTTTAAATCCCATGTTTACATGGGTCATGGACCCATATATCCTCGGCTTCGCTGGAAAACTCTGGAATAACAGAACTACCCAATTTAGTGCGGGTTGCAATGAGTACACCCCCACCTTCTTTTTTAATTGACGAACTAGTTTTACGATCTCTACGAAATACACTATATTATTAAGGTCAAAAAGTTCAGCGTCACAGACACCACTATGCAGCCATGATTCGTTTATACATATAATGTCGTAATTTGACGCATCCGTACCTATACGGAGATCTGCATAGTTCGACCTTAAGCCTCAAGTCGTTTTGAAAATACACACTTAAGGCCATAACAATAGAGATGAAGAACTATATTAAAAGACAAAGAAATAAAGCGCACCCGTTTAGGCAGCCTTACTTAGTATATCAAGTATGGATAAATTTTCCACAAGAATAATTTTGGATTATTCGTCCTTACGAAGAAATATGTTTCCATTGCGCGTCCAGACAAAGCTAAAACCATTGGTCCTTGCCAAGTCGCGAGCATTTTTATAGAGAAGTTTCTCCTCGCTTGTAAGATTTTCGTTTATAAATATTGGTTTGTCAGTGTTATTCAGAAACAAGCCTGGTCGTTTTTTGTCAGGGTTTGCGGGTGTTTTAATTTTCACAGCTCCCAACACATTTTCTTTGCATGTTCGAGAATTAAATCTCACAATAATAATTGACTTTGGAAGTTTAGGGTTGCGGTACGAGATACGATGGATATAATCAATTTTATTTACTTCGATCTCAAATCCTACAAAGTCTCCTATTCCTCTGATGACTTCAATAAGATTTTCGTACAAATAACGCATATGATAGATCTTTTTTTATATTTCGAGCCAGCCATTTCTGGAATGCTGATATTAAAAGACGAAAAATGCATGTAAATGAGGAGTAGACTTGCAAAACGCGGTTTGTCCAAAATTATAAATTTTCAGGAATCGTAAAAAACTGGTGCTTGAAAACATGGTAAATCTTGAAAAAATAGATTGAGTAATTGCTAGATTTGATGATTGATGAATGATGATCGAATGGTAAAAGGAAAAAATACCTTAAAAAAGAGCTGGACCAAATACTATTTGCATACCTCTAGTGGACAAAGAGCGCTATGATTATCATTCCAACAGATTTTTGAGTATAATAATGTAAATAATTATAGAAAAACACCCTCTCAATATTCAGTACCTAAATGTTTATTTTTTATAAACTTTAAATAATGTAAACTTCCTCCATGTCCTTACACTCACATTCTTAATTTTCTTCAACAAACGTTTCACCACCTTCAAAGTACTCTGCAAAAATTGAAACCAACCATTCCAACTCTGGACCATTGTTTCAGTTTTTCTCAGATACTGATTACAATAATTTTTTCTACTTGCGTGCGGAAAAGTTCACTTTTCCGCACTCAATTTAGTTTAGAAAGTGCCACTTTTCCGCACTACTTTTCCGCACTAGTTCGGAAAAGTAAAAATATCAAAAAAAGTATACAAATTTGTCACACAGTAACTTCTATATTGATAATACCAAATTTAGGGGAACGCGTCATGTTCGTTATAACAAAGCGGAAAACTAATTATAATTATTAAAGAATTATTATACAAAAGAAATATACCTACAAATTTGGGACACCCAATATCATAAATATCAATAACTGCTATTAATAATAACATAACAATTAGTAGGCCACGTCAGTGTCAGTTATAACAATTAGCGTATATGTCAAATTTTGCCTTTATCGCCCTGCCAACTTACTGTCAACAATTCGAATAAAGTAAAAACTTAAAGCAAGACGCGTTTATGATATTGTGATCCAAAAAAACTAATAGCATCAGCGATCAACTTACAGAATGCATCAAATTGCCAATTTACTATTAATATTAATCATAAGTAGTAGAATAGATTGTAGTTTCTCTTTATGCTTTAATAAAAATTAATAAAATTTCAATATGTTGTTTCTTTATTTTTACATGTTCTTTCCGCACGCAAGTAGAAAAAATAGCGTTCCTAACTCGTGCGGAAAGTGTCTTTTCCTCACTTGATTGCTTGGCCGAACTCCGCTACGCGTCGTTCGGCCAACTGCAATCGCGTGCGGAAAAGTGGCACTTTCCGCACTAGTTAGGAAATATACTATTTCAGTCTAGTTTTTTTTACCTTATGACACAAAGAGTTCCGTCATGTTTACTTGCTCGAAACGTGCTAGTGATTTTAATAGCAATTTATTTTTTTTTTGTCTCGTCTAAAGTGCGATATAGTATTTCACTTTTTACCAAAATAATTTTTTGATATCAAGCAAATTCCAATCGGATCCAAATTTTCCTACCTTGCTCACTTTGGTGTAGAAATCTCAGTAATTAGCTGGGGTTTTCGTTATATTGTAAAACGTTAATATTTTTTCGATGCGTCCAAAGACGATCTGCGGCGGCGGGACGATAGACGTGACTTCTGATCGAAAATATAATTTTTATTTCCTTTTTCTTATACAGCCAAAACATAAAAACATGAACGACATGACTATTTTTATCTTACAAATGTTGGCCTTATGCTCCACCTCAATTTACAAATCTTCATAAAATAGAGCCGTTTGCTCTAGCTCCAGGGTGCAAACAGCACAAGTGCTAGTTTAGTGACCCTAACGAAGCTGAAAAACCTAAAGTTAACACGTTGACTGCCATGTGTACCCAACGAGGTGTCACGCTAAATTATTCATACTAACCGCGTGACACCACATTGGAGTCTTATGTGGTTTGCTCGTTATGAACCGCGTGTACCCACATATGCGACATAAGGCTGTGTTTTTCTTATGGAGACGATATATAATGGCTGGTATTAATTGGTTATGTATTTGGTCAATGTATTTCGACATATGTGTGGGTACACACGGCTGCAAAGGCCAAATGGTAAAAGAACTATAAAGTATGAACTTATGTTTTTATTTTATGTTAGCAAAAAATAATTAGAAACGTTACGAATGAGCCCTAAGGGCTTAATAATAAACACATTTACTTAGTAACAAAAGTAAGGACCTCTCTTTTATTTTCCCACTTCTGTACTACTATGCCCAAAGGACACTCAGCAGCCACCTCTCCTTTTTTATTTTTTTGTTCAGTAACTTGTTTTGGGTTTAGCTTACCATTCGATCGTAGGGTACCTACTAAATGTTTTTTTATCGAGCGAGGTTATGGTAATGTCACACTAGTATAATAATCGTTCGTATAAATAGTATGACCTTCATTCAAGAGAGCCAGAGTGAGCACAATATTTTGCGAAGCTGACTACTTTATCCTGACCACAGTATACTGAAATATCATATGCATCTACCAGAACCGCAGCAGGGGTAATATAATAAAATTATCCCCTCTTTATCTCGCACATCGACTGTGACCACGGTATGTGTCACGCGGATGTTACGACAAAATGTACACGTTCAGGCCACGTGTACCCATTTGGTGACTCACCCACATAAACATGTTCTAATTCGAGTTTAGGAAAACTAAAGACAACAAACGTTAGAAGAACATATTTTCATCTGTTTTCAATCAAAAAACTGTTGTGGCCGGTGGGATAATTTTTTTTAACATTATGGCAGTCAACGTGTTCTTGAAAAACCGTCGACGTTTCGAGGAACAAATCTGCCCCCGATGTCAAGAACGAACAAATCTAAAAATTAAAATTGTTAGTAAAATGTAAATAACAGTAACAAGCTCTTGCAAATTGTCAAGTTTTGATTTGACTTTGACAAGATGACAATAATAATGTCATATCATTTAATTATTGGTTACTGGCCTTTTGAGTTAGTGTGATATTGAGGTGTTATTAGGTAAATAATTGATTCGTTTTTGAGGTGCTATATATTTACAATTTGGTCTTATGCGCTTAGGAAGAATTCAATGATTTTTGTTAAAAGGTTTAGTTAATTTTTAAGTGTCTCTTATCAACTTCAGTTTTTACCGAAGGTAACCAGGACCAGGTGCTATAAAAACTAACAGAAGTTGAAGCAACACATTCATCTTTATTTTGTAAAATTAAAGCACTTTCTTTAATTTTACGTTTTTTAGATGATGGTTCCGTTGCTAAAATAATTCAAGCGTTCCATTGTATTCTGTGATTGTTATCA
>JAEQML010072434.1:0-15513 GCA_016904865.1 Pissodes strobi
TCAAAGTTAACTAAGTGGTGCCCAATATATTTACTAAAGTGTACCGAGGATCCACGAACCTAGCTCTCCACTACATTACTGGCTGCCGTTCGCATCTATAGGTAGGTTTTCTAAAAGGACTCAGGAAAAGTTGCCATAGAGAAGTGGCGCCCAACGTGGGGCTCGAGTACACTTTAATTTCAATTGTATCTTATTTTTATTTTATATTTGGAGAGGTGGCTCAATAAATTTCCCTTGCATAATATTGACTACTTAGGTATTTAGATATTTAGATTGAACTTACACGCTTTGGTTAACTTAAGGTATATTTTTATTTTATTCTCTGATTTTTGCATACCAATTTGAAATTTGATGTATTACAGTATATAGGGTCCTGCAAAACTTTGAAGTTTGTTAAATTACAGTGTCTTATTCTTGTGTAACGAATTTTGAGCCAATATATCGATTTATATTTTGATTTTTGATAAAGTTTTGAACTGTTTTTGAACACTTATTTTTTTTAAATATCATAATGGTGGAAGTCTTTCGAATTAATCATCTTTTGGATTATGAGCTAGGTTACGAACTAAAAATTAGAGCGATAGTAACTCAACGCGTAGTAGCAGATAAGAGAAAAATATTGAATGCCTTGTTAAATAAAGAACGTGAATCAAAGAAATCACAGATATCTGAAGCATTAGTTGGATTACTAGATTTTGATTTTGAAAAAGCTGAAATAGATAGGTCTCTAAACTCAATTTCTAATATAATTGCTGACTTTGAGGGTAGCTCACAAGATTCTGTGTTTTTGCGAATGAAGTCTCGTTTAGTGCATGTATCTAATCGAATACGTAGGTTACCAGTACCGCATAACAATGATGAAGCTGATGAGTATAAAAAAGAATCTCTTGCAACCTGCCTCACATTAGAAGCAGATTTATTTGATAAGATAAGTAATGATTTAAATCAACCATCTACTTCAACTAGTTCTAATTTTCAACAACCTATAATTCATGTTGCAGCTCCAATTGTTAATTGTTCAGGGAATATACAGCCCATAGGGGATTGGCAAGTTAAATTTAATGGCGATGCTAAAAATTTATATAACTTTTTGGAACGTATCTCAGAATTAGCTCAAGCTCGGAAAGTTAAAGATGAAGATTTATTTAATTCAGCAGCTGAACTCTTTATAGGTGACGCTTTTATTTGGTTTAAAAGTATTAAAAATTCAGTAGATCCTTGGCAATCTTTAGTTGTTCGTTTAAAGAAAGATTTTTTTCATTCAGATATAGAAGATGATCTTTGGGATCAAATCTAGCATAGAAAACAAAAGCGTAATGAGACGGTAGCCGTATTTATAGCTCATGTTCAGATTTTATTTTCTCGTTTATCAAATTCACCTGCCGAAGTAACAAAAATTAAACATATTAGAAGAAATATATTACCTGATTATATAACGCAGTTAGCTTTGGTTGAAGTTAATACGGTAGAGGAATTATCTCAACTTTGCAGAAAATTGGAAGAAGCTTCCTATTTGAGAAATAAAAGTAATCCTGTTCATGAAATTAATCATTTAGATTCAAGTCAGTCCTCAGGAAATCATTCTGGTAACTTTAGGGATAGCAATGAACATAATGACGTTCAGTCTAAGCATACAATAATTAGTAAATTTGATAAGAATAAAACTAAATATTTTAACAAGAATTCAAATAGAAATAAATCTAGTTTTAAAAATAAGAAACTTGAACGGAAATTTAATCATAATAATGATAATTTTAAGAATCATAATAAAGATAATAAGGATTCCTCTTCTGAAGGTAACATAGATGTTACAGTACAAAGTAAAATTGTTTGTTGGAATTGCGGTTTACCTAATCATTTATATAACTACTGTATGTTAAAGCGTAAAGTATTTTGTTTTAAATGTGGTTTGAAAGATATTAGAGTTGATGCTTGCCCAAAATGTTCAAAAAACGAGTAAGGGTTGTGCATAGGCGAGGCCGTTGCACTAAACCCAGAAATAAGTCCTCACATTCAGGTAATTCTTGTTTTAATAAACTTGAATGGGAAAATTGGCTCAAATTCATTTCTGATTTTTATAAAAAAAATTCTAAAAAAGAGTTGTCTCCACTTTTAGTTAAAAAGCCTTTAGATAATCGTCCTTATGTTTCGGTTAAGTTATTTGATCAGGAGATTATAGTATTGTTTGATTCAGGAGCTACAGCTTCCGTGGTAGGTAATAAAGGATTAGATATTTTGAGACGTTTCGACTTAAGTGTGTATCCGGCTTCTTTAAAGGATATTAGTACTGCGGATGGAACCGAGAAGGCTGTTGAAGGGTTAGTTGACCTGCCCATAGTAATTGGTGATATTTGTCAGGTTGTTACCGCTTTAGTAGTTCCTTCTCTTCCGCAAAATTTTATTTTTGGATGCGACTTTGCAAAACAGTTTAGAATTTCGGTAAATTTTAAGGATAGTTCATGGCAAGTTCAAAGTAGATTAATTAATTCTGGAGTTAAAACTGTTGATAGTTTTTCGGATTTTATTTTTAACCCCTTATACTCTCTGGAAGATCTCTCGAGTTTCGAAAAGATTCAGGCTGAAAGGGCTATTGCTTCGTTTGATAAAATTGACAGTAAGAACCGCCTTGGCAGGACGAATAAATTAACTTTAACTATAGATACAGGTGATGCTAAACCATTTCACAAGAAACCTTTCCCTTTGTCTCCATATATGTCTCAGATTTTGAATAGGGAGGTGGACGAAATGTTACAGCTAGGTGTTATAGAACCTTCCCAAAGTTCTTGGTCCTCACCAGTTTTTTTAGTAAAGAAATCAAGCGGGGAATACAGACTAGTATATGATGGTCGCGCTCTAAATAGTGTAACAAGGTTCGATAGTTACTGCTTGCCGAATATAGACAGAATTCTGAGTTCCTTACGTAATGCAAAATATATTTCATCTATAGATTTACGCAAAGCATTTTGGCAGCTTCCATTGGATGAAAGCTCAAAAGACAAAACGACATACAGCATCGTAGGACGCGGTTCATTTAGATTATGTGTCGTACCTTTTGGTTTATGCACTGCAGCACAAACACAGCAACGTTTAGTTGACGCTATTTTTGGTCCACGGTATGAACCGTTCATCTTTACTTATTTGGATGATATTTTGGTCTGTAGTCCTGATTTTGATCATCATGTTAAGCTTTTATCCGAAGTTAGGGATAAACTGAAAGAAGCGAATCTTACCGTCAATATGGAAAAGTGTGAATTCTTTAAGACTTCTTTAAAGTTCCTAGGTTATATTGCTGGTGCAAATAGTTTGCGTACCGATCCTGAAAAGGTATCTGCAATGGTGAATTATCCTCGTCCGAAAACAGCTACCGAAGTCAAAAGATTCATAGGTTTATGCTCTTGGTATAAACGATTTATTAAGGATTTTTCTAGTTTAGTGTCTCCAATTAATGATTCGTTGAAAGGACGTAGAAAATCCCAGCCAATAGCATGGACAGATGCTGCCGAGTCTCCCTTTGTCACGATAAAGCAATTATTAGTTTCTGCCCCGATTTTGTCACAGCCAGATTTTTCAAAGCGTTTCATTATACAGTCTGATGCTAGTAATACCGGTTTAGGAGGTTGTCTTACTCAGGAAATTGACGGAAAAGAACATGTTATCGCCTATGCTAGCAGGTCGTTGTCTAGAACAGAGAGAAATTACTCAGTTGTTGAGAGAGAATGTCTAGGTGTAATATTTTGTATTGAATGATTTAGGATGTGGATCGAAGGTGCTCCTAAGTTCAAAGTTATAACAGATTGCTATTCTCTTCTTTGGCTTAATAATCTTAAGAATCCAACTGGAAAATTAGCTCGGTGGGGTGTTCGTCTTCGACAACATAATTTTGAACTTGTGCATAGAAAAGGTGTAGATAATGTAATTCCAGATGCTCTTTCTCGTACTCATTCTGCTGATCCAGATGAGACTGTGCCAAACATTTCTGTATTAAATCCTTTTAATGTTGATATCGACCGCATTGAACCTTGGTATAATGATCTTAGAGAAAAAATTAGGAAGAATCCAGAAAAAATATCCACAATGGAAAGTGGAAGATGATTTTGTTTTTAAATTTGTGCCTAACAATCTTCCTATGAATGTTAATCTTCCCGAATGGAAAGTTTTAGTTCCATCTCCTCAGACCTCAGAAGTAATTGAGCATTGTCATTCTCCACCCACATCAGGTCATTTTGGTTTCTACAAGACTTTGAACCGTGTTCAAGAATTTTATTATTGGCCTAAGATGAGACGTGATGTTTTGAAGTTTGTGAGATGTTGTTTAAGTTGTGGAGCACAAAAGGCTTCAAATTCTGCTCGAATGGGTCTCATGGGAAGAGAGAAAAATGTAAACCTTCCTTTTCAATGTATTGCAGTTGACTTAATGGGTCCTTTTCCTAGGTCGAAAAAGGGTAATAAATGGCTATTAGTTATTGAAGATTGGTTTTCCAAATACACATTCCTATATCCTTTGCGTAGTTCCAAGTCTCCACATATAGAGAATATTTTAGAAAATCAGATATTTTTGGTTTTTGGATGTCCACAAGTGCTTATATGTGACAATGGTTCTCAATTTATTTGTAAAAGCTTTAAGAATCTATGTCAAAAATATGAAGTTTCTATTAAGTATAATGCACTCTATTCAGCGCAATGTAATTTTGTTGAACGAAATAATAGGACAGTAGGAACTGCAATAAGGAGTTATGTTAATGAACACAATGAGTGGGACAAGGAAATATCAAAAATTCAGCAGGCTATTAATACTTCTAAACATGAAGTCACACATTTTATCCCAGCCTTTTTAGCTTTTGGTAGACACCCACTCTTAACAGGCAAATTTTATTCGAAGGCTGATAAGCATAATAATCAGGATATAGAGATAACTCCTGGTGATAGGGATTCGTATGCTGCAAACCTGCAGGGTCTTAAGGATATTTTTGTTGATGTTAGGAAACGACTGCATTCAGCATACCAGAGGAATTCTCAGGCATATAATCTTCGCAAACGAGATTTTTCTTTCAATGCTGGTGATTATGTTTGGCGAAGAAATCATGTTTTATCTAGTGCACCAAATCAATTTAGTGCAAAGTTGGCTCCAAAATATATTCTTTGTAGAGTACATAAAAAGGTCTCGAAATTAGTGTATGAACTAAAAAATATTAATGGTACTAAAGCTGGGAAATGGCATATTAAGGATCTTAAAGTTTATACTGGTGTCGAGGCTGATTCCTTAAGTACTAGTTCGGACACTTCAGATTAAGTATAGTTTTATCGAGACATCTTTGGTAATCAAATTTGTAGAACTGCTTTCATGTCTCGATGCATTGATTTCTTTTGAAAGCTTTGCTTAATTTATTTTGGTGAAGCGTTATGTTTTTTTTGAAGTAAATACAAAAGCAAGATTACTATTGTTTTTGGTTCAGTTTAGAGTAGGCTTCCAATTATCGTTTATAGTATTTAGCTACTGGAAGTACTACTAGTACTCTTGCATACTACCGTGTCAGGTTGAATAAAATTAACAAATTTTTTGCTATTTTTGAGTGCCTTTCATGGCTGTTGTTCTGTTGAGGACATTGTTAGTTTCAGGGACATACCTGTTATGTTTTGAGTTCCATTATATTGGATTTGATTAGGCAAAAAAGGTGCTTTTTGGGAAAATATTTCATTGTTTTGGTTTTTGCCTAATGCCTATTATTGATACTATGCAGTTATAGTATTTCAATATGCTGAGTGATGCGCACACTCACATACAAGTTTGAGTGATTCTTTTTGATATACCTTGCTAAGGTGATATCAATTTTGATTATGATGTTGGGTTCGCTTACAGTGATCTGATTATATTTAAGCCAATGTGTTTGAAACAAATCTGACTTATGTTATGGCGTTTAATCTGATTACTGGATATTTGTAAGCTGAATATTGACATGTATAGTGTTATTATGTTGTTTATTGGAGATGTTATAGTTCTAAGTGACTTTAGTCTTCTGACGTTTAGGATATTGTTAATGATTTAGCAATCCTGTCTTGATTACATTACCGTGTAGTGCCTTGGCTACTGATTATTTTTGAATGGACCTTACCTATTTGTGATTAAACCCCATTTGTGTCCTAACTGATTATGACCTTTCTCGATTTTGTTATTTTGACGTTACCCTATTTTGTTCCCTTCAAGGCGGGTGATACACGAAGTTATCAAGAGTCAAAAATAATTCAGAATGCATCTACATAGGATAGAGATCTCGGTAATGATAATTTTGTTTTGAATTAAACAACCCCTGGGTATTATTTTAGTAAATAGCCTATCATTTGAGCTAGTCTATTTTTTTTAGGAAGGGGGTAGTGTAGCATTTTCAAATTTTGGCATGAACAAATGCTACTGTTTTGCTTGATTTATATTTATTTTTATTTACAAACACAACTTAGTTTGGGATATTCCAATATAGAATATAGGTATAGTGTACATTACCTTGTTTTGTCTTGATGGTTATTGAATATACTTTCTATATTTACATTTATGATGTACTAGACGCTTGTGATGTAATGATAGCACCTGGCTTGGTTTTTGTCCCTTGCAGAGTCGAAGGTACTCGACTAGGCCTCGGAAACTTCTTTTATAGGTTCTGATTGTGCATTCCAATTCGCTAGGTTTTGTCTTTGGATTTAAATACTTGAGCTCACTTTATTACTCGGGACAATGCTCACAAGCTTTTCTTTGATCTAAAAGTTAATAAAAACTTAAAAATTTGTTCGATACAAATGTACTCTTGAGTTTGTTATTATTTTAAATCCATTCTTAGCGGTACATACCTCAAACGATTTGGAGATCATATAAGTCGTCTGATGTAGATTATAATTCGTATATCTAATTGTATTTCGGTGTATTGTTTCCTTTTGTTTTATTTGTCTTTCGAAGAGATTTCGTGTTTTCATTTCTTGTGTCAAAATGTAATTCACCGCCTATCGGTCTACCAGTGACAAGCACACCATATGTTTTTTGACAGTTAAAATTAGACATGTTCTAGAATCTACGTTCTTAAAGAACGATTACTTTCAAGGTGTATTTACTTGATGCTTGGAGAATATAGTCTAGAGCAGTGATGTGGATGCGCTCGGACTCGTTATTTCAACTAAATTAGGTTGGCAGCAATGTTTAGGGTTCAAAGTGCGAAACTAGTTCCAGGTTCTTTCTTTTAGCGCCGTGTCGTCTAGGTGACGGGTCGAAATCCCGTTGTGGCTTCTTCGAGGCCGAGGTGTAAATCCTCATGGACTGGTTCTAATAATTTGGGTCATCATTTTATGATATTTTTACTACGTTTAAGTTTTTGACTCGAACCAGGGCCATGGAGGTTACCTATATTAGTTTTTGTTGAGTTATTGGAATCCGACGTCCACGTGAAGAATTTATGTGTTGCTGTTGCTCTCATGTTGCTGATCATTGGAATGGTCGATTATTGGTTTTGGAGAAATCTCTAGAATGGACACTGTTCGATTTGTTCTACTGTCTATTACCAGGCTATAGGCCCTATAGCAGCGAATATTAACTACGATAAGAAGATTCACTCTCCGCGGCGGCACGTCAACGGTATGTCTCCTTCCCCGCGCGAAAACTAGCATGATACTGGCATGTGACCTTTGGACCCGGCGCACACTGGTCGAATTTCTAGGAAAGCTGGCCATAATAAGGTTTACCAGAAACAAGACATAAAAGTTATTAAGTATTACAGGTTTAATATATCGTGTTTTAGACAAATAATTGTTGAATTTTTTGCTCATCATCTATATTTATATATAGGGAGTATCAATTATCACTAACGATAAAAATCATGTATAAAAATCATTTGTATGTTCTCAAATCGTTTTAAAAAATTATTTTGAAAATTAAAGGCTCCTTCGTTGTAAAAAAAGAGTTTTAAATTTTTAATTCGATGATCCAAATTTTGTTTTTGCAACGGTTAATTCAGGAGTCTCACGAGGAAAATGAATGTTAAGCGGACGACAGAAACGCGTTGATGACGGCCTGCAATTTTGCCATACATGTATTTCAGAGTTATCGCTATTTTTAAAAATTAATCTAATAGGGACGAAACTAGTAAAAAATATAGAAGCATCAGTGCAGCTGTTGTTCAAAAACACTTGCTTATATTCTGACTATCCCAAGGTAATATCAAAGCCATATTTACAAATTAAAACTAAATTATAAATTTTTATCTGCTGATTCAGCCAAAGTATTTATTACCTCTTTTTATAATAACATTAGTCTTGCATCAGCAATAATGATTCTACCGAAATTTCAGCTTCAGTTTCACTTACTACAATATTAGGGGATTAGGGGTGGGCGACAATAATCGATTATTCGATTCACTTTTAAGAAATTACCGATTAATCGACTTATCGATTAATATTTCAGAAAATATCGATAATTGATTATTTCGATTATTCAGTTATTTGCTAAAATATTAAGCGTTTAATCGATTATTCAATTTCTTGCCCACCCTTACCGATGACTTTACAACAGATATAGCTTTTAAAATTCCAATTTAATAATGCGTTGCGTTTAGGGTAATTTAAATGACATTTGAAAATACTTTCAGTACAACATATGAAGCAAAAAAAACAGAGAATCGTAAATGCTCAAACAAGACAGCAGCAGGGAAAACTGCGCACGTTACAAATTTAGCCAATAAGGGATCCTCATTTCGACGCGCCATTAGGTATAACAGCAACACATATCCATAGCCTAAAGAAAACTATAGCCGCGACACTCGGCTCGTTTAGTGGGGTACGGAATCAAATTTTCTCCGTGAAGCTCAGTGAAGGGAGGACACCACACAGTTGGAACTCGATGCCAATCATACGCGCTTACCTGGGCCGGAGTGCAATAAATTTTCAGAGGAATTAAAATAGAAAAAGATTCGTTGTTTGGGTAAATAGACGTTATGCGTATATATTGTTTTGTTTGTGTGTTATATAAATAAGTTAATGTGTATGTGTTAAAATGAGAAAAGAACGGCAGAATTAAGCAGCTAGTTAGTTAGTTTATTTAAACTTATATTTGATTATAACGTATCGGAATCGGTTCAAATGACTAAAATAAATTGGAACTAACTGAAACCAACCGAAAGTTAATTGAACGACTAACCAAAGCTAGCCAAAAGTAACCATAAGCTCCAAAACAGGCTAAAACGTACCTATCGCAATAGGTTACAAAAATTAAAGTAAGTTAAAACTAACCAAAACGAAAGGAATTTAAGCGACTAACCAAAAATATTAAATTTGCTTATAACGTATAGGAACCGATTCAAATGACTAAAATAAATTGGAACTAACTGAAAGTAACTGAAAGTAACCGAAAGTTGATTGAATGACAAACCAAAAGTAATTAATAGCACAAAAACGGACTAAAACGTATCGGAACAGATTAAAAGTGCTAAACTAAATTAAAACTAACCCAAATTAACCGAATAGTGGCAAGTAACCAAAGACATTAAAATTGGTTATAACGTATCGGAACCGGTTCCAATGACTAAAATAAATTAAAACTAACTGAAATTAACCGAAAGTTGATTGAACGAAAGTAAGTTAAAACTAACCCAAATTAGCCGATTTTTGGCGACTAACCGAAAGTAATCAAAAACTTTAAAATTGGTTATAACGTATCGGAACCGGTTCATATGATTTAAATAAATTAAAACTAACTGAAATTAACCGAAAGTCGATTGAACGACTAACCAAAAGTTACCAAAAGCACCAAGAGGGCTAAAACATATCGTAACAGATTAAAATTATTAAAGTAAGTTGAAACTAACCCAAATTAACCGAATTTTGGCGACTAACCTAAATTAATTAAAAACATTTAAATTGGTTATAACGTATCCGAACCGATTCAAATTCCTAAACTAAATTAAAACTAACTAAAACTAACCGAAAGTCGATTGAACGACTAACCAAAACTAACCAATAGCATCAAAAAGGGCTAAAACGTATCGTAACAGATTAAAAATATTAAAATAAGTTGAAACTAACCAAAATTAAGCGAATTTTGACGACTAACTTGAATTAATTCAATAACTAAAATAAATTGAAAGTAACCAAAATTTGATTGAAAGACTAAACAAAACAAACCAAAAGTAACTAAAAGTACCAAAACGGGCTAAAACGTATCGGAATAGCTTAAAGATAATATTAAGTAAGTTAACACTAACCCAGATCAATTCAATTTTGGTGACTATCCTAAACACTAAAATTGGTAATAACGTATCGGAACCGAAAGTAATCGATAGTTGATTGAACGACCCAGTTTTGGCGGCTAACCAAAACTAACCAAAAATATTAAAATTGGTTATAATGTATCGGAACCGGGTTCAAATGACTAAAATAAATTAAAACTAAACGAAAGCGGATTGAACTAATCCAAACTAACTAAAAGCACCAAAACGGACTAAAACGTATCATAATAGGTTACAAAATTTGAAGTGCCCAAAAATAATCGAAAATTAATAATATGGAAACATTCATAAAATATATACGAAGAGTACAGGGGATAAACGATCTAAGCGTCATTTCCAGGAAACTTTTATTATTGAGTTCACAGAAAATTTGATTCTTGATAAAAGTTGGTGCTTGGAAAAAAACTAATTTTGACAATGTTAAATTAAGACTAAGTATTACAGGGTACTTAAAAAATACAAAAATGGTGGTTAAAAAAACAAAAACTTAGGAATATCGGAAAAGCTTCTACAGGAAAAATAAAGCTCCTATTAAGGTAAAAATAAAAGTCAAATACCATTTTTTCCAAAAGTGCATCGTTGCTGAAAAAAATAAGGACAAAATAAAGAAAAAGCGGTTTTTTTCAGTAATTGAAATGGATTTTCTCTGCACTTTTGGAAAAAATGGTATTTGACTTTTATTTTTATCTTAATACGAGCTTTATTTTTCTGTAGAAGGTTTTCCGATATTCCAAAGTTTTTGATTTTTTAACCATCATTTTTGTATTTATTGAGTACCCTGTATAACTTATCTTTAATTTAGCAATGTCAAAATTAGTTTTTTTTCAAACACCAACTTTTATCAAGAATAAAATTTTCTGTGAAGTCAATAATAAAAAAGTTTCCTATGGAAATGGCGCTTAGATCATTTTTCCCCTGTACCCTTCATATGTATACACATTTTATAGCAATAACATGTTTTTAATTTTTGTATTAGTCTTACAACCATTTCATCATTTAGCCATGTTGATTTTAGTTTGACAATATAATTGAATTATATTTCAACATAAAAGGTCTCAAAAGAGCGGGACATATTTTCCGATTTTCGAATTCTTCTAAAAATTCTAGATAAATTTCATGTAGCATGTCGAATAGCCTCCTTTCCATTTAAAGAATTTGATCTGTTTAACTTAGCGCGAAACGATTTGCATCTTCTTATCTTAGTTATTTAGTAATTATCTACATATACGAAATTTTCGGTTTGGTGGGGAGTATTTTCCAGTTTGTGGTTATGTGGAAGATAAGAAAGTGCAAAACATTTCATTTGACAATAAACAGTTCGTATTCTACCATAAAGGCGTAAGTCTCAAAAACATTGTTTTTGCTGGTTGTTTTTCGTAAAAGTCGATCGTTATCCACATATATCCATTATTTCAGATTTGATCAGCACCTTGATATCATTTTGATTCGCTGTACCTTTTTTGGTTTTAAAGATACCAAGGTAAACAAAAAAGCAAAATGTAGGGTTGGTAGCTAAGTTTTTTCTAGATTACATATGAAACAAACACCAATAATTTTCTGACATAAAAGCCTACTTTATATATTTTTTAAATAGAACTCCCTGTATATTACTACATTTTTGGACTCTCTAGTGAAATCAAAACACATGTCGTGTATAATATCCTATACCTATCTTTGGCTGTTTACGAAATATTGACAGTTGAAAGTCCGGCATTTTCACAGGCTCTAAACCGCACGAGATCAAAGAAAACGGTTTGCACATCTCTATCTTAGGTTTTCATAAGCTATCGAATGACAGTGGCTTTCAATTTAACCGGAGGTTTAAAAGTTCCGGTCAATTTTATTCGCGGGTTAAATTCAAAGTTACTGTCATTTGATAGCTCATGAAAACCTAAGACAGGAATATGCAAACCGTTTTCTTTGCTCTCATGCGGTTTAGATTTTAAAGCCTATCAAAATGTCAATATTTCGTAAACACCTAAAGAACGATAGGTATAAGATATTATACACGAAACGTGTTTAGACTTCTCTAGAGATTCCAAAAATGTAGTAATATACAGGGTGTTCCATTTAAAAAATATAGAGTAGGCTGATATGTCAGAAAATCGTTAGTGTTTTATTTTATATGTAACGTAGATAAAAATTTGGCTACCAACCCTACATTTTGCTTTTCTGTTTAACTTGATATCTTTAAAAACAAAAAAGTTACAGCGAATCAAAATGTTATCAAAATAAATTGAACGCACGGTACAGGTTGCTTCGATTTAGCGTAATTGTGCACTTCATGCATAAACTAGTTCGTGAACTATAGCCAGATCAAAAATTTACTTTCATTTCACCATCTTGACAATATTTTTATCTAGCGAATAAAATGAAGAGGCTGTTACGAAAAAATATGCAAAATCGTCCATGATACGTTTATAAAATTGTGCAGGTTGCTAAGAATCTATATAAAACAAGATTATGTACTTATATAAGATCTCTTTTAAGCTTAGAAGAGAACAACTAGATAAATCAAAATTTTAAAAATTATTATTGCAGATCTTCACAAGTTCGTCTAAAACGGTAACTACTTGTGCAAAATAAAATCTCATATAAAAAAACTTTTGTTGTGTATAGATCTTGTTGATATTTAAAGATTAACTTGGAGCTTATATTCTATTATAGCTATATTCAGCATTCAAGAATGCTGTACTTACTACAAGTAATCTACATTCGCCATTCTTAATTTCACTTCAAAAGACATTTTTAACTATTTCTTTCAGGTGTAATGTTTAAATAAATATCCGGCTCTCTTTATGCAGCTTTTTGGATCAAAAAAATGGTTATTCTCTACTCGAAATAAACAGTATTTTATAAATCGTATATTTTGTGATGAAAGTTTAAATAAAATAATAGGGGAGAGTAACAATTTTAGTATATAACGTCCCAAAAAATTTTAGTACGGCTCACTTCACTAATGATTGCCGGGGGGTTGACGTCAAGTTAGATTTATTTATTTCCTCCCCACTACATAGTGATAAAATTGGTCCTCGCTTGTCAAAGGTGCCGCGCTTAAGTGTCGCAGCTATAGTTTTCTTTAGGCTATGACATATCCTCAACGGAGTGTTAGCACGTTAGCAGTATAATAAATACATCAGTCTTTATCTTTTTATTATGTATTTGGGCAAAACTATATGATAAGAAGGATCACTTTCCGCGGCGGCATGTCAACGGTGTGTCTCCTTCCCCGCGCGAACACTAGCAGAATATCGGCAGGCCATGATACAAATAAAACAATCATGTTGGCAGGCGACCTTTGACGCGGCGGCCATAGACCAGCTCATCCTTTTGTCAGATTAATTTTCAGGCCTAAGTTCTATAGTCGAGTCAATATTCGATATAAGATAATATCGCTATTTTTTAGTTGTATTGTATTACAAAATAGGAATGAAATATACAGTAAAAGTATTGTGCGAAACCTTTAATCAATTGTAAAATCACCCAAAACGCCAAAATTTAATTAAATATTAAAGATTGGATAAATTCGAGCAACATTTTCTTCTTGATGTCTTTTATCAGAATATTAGTATTCGGAAATATGGTGAAATCATTAACACAAAATCAAAATCTTTTAAATATTAGTTATTACATACCTTGAGTATTGTTATCAATAATAACTAATTAAAAACGTTAACAGATTTTTGAAACAGCCAGTTGAATACAAACTTTATCAAAATATTTATTTGGTGATAATAATAAAAAAAAACCATAACGTAAGTTTGACAGGGCGCTGCAAACAATTCAGAAGATATCAATTGTGTTTTTCCAACGCCAAATAGAGTATTAGAGTGCTATAAATAATTTCGTCATAAATTTGATTAAATATGCCGCAAACGAAAATATCGTTTATGGCCAGCTTTTATTTAAATTCAACCTGTGTGCGGTGGAGTTCGCTGATCGTTACCAGGCAACGAAGAAAATCAACGACGATTCTTTTGTAGCGCTTTCTGGCCATTAAGTGGGCCTTCTTGTCGTAGTTAATATTCGCTGCCTATAGATAGTTCTATAGGGTTCTCTCCACGGGTACCGCTCTGGCACACGTATATCGCCTTGCCTAATTGCGATATCCTATCCAGCGTGTTTTTGGTTTACTTGCGTGTCTTAGAGTTATTAAACCACCATTTGCATGTTATGCCCTTGTTGTTATCATTGGCTGGATGGGGCGTACCAGGTTTGGAGAAGTCAGTTTCTGATTTGAAGTGATTTGGAATTGCATGGACCGTACATATACTTATACTGGTATTTATTTGGAGAATATTTTAAGATTAAGAATACCTACTTCATGATTTGTAAGTAATATCATTTACCTATTTGTAAAGCTGTCTCGGCAAATTTAAATTATCTACAGATTGAGTGATTATACAGGTATTTTATATTATTGCGGCAGAATAAAATTCATGAATTTTAAACACTGCGCTATTTACCATCATTCTAGTAACCTATTATTGGGTATGCGGAATATTTGCCTAACAGTTTATATTTGACACCATTGTTGATAATAGTCAATATTATTTAAGTTTCATTTCTATTGCTTTATTGTTTATACATGTGATTGTAATTGTACTATATCATCGTTGTTTCATATCAAGGTATCTCCTCATTAGTAAGGAAAGAATAAAGTATTTATTTTGGGGAAATATTATGCCTTATTGAAAAGCTCCTCCAAGAATTACTTTTCAGCATTTAACAATTTTATGGATTTTTCTTAGTTGACTCAAAGTTAACTAAGTGGTGCCCAATATATTTACTAAAGTGTACCGAGGATCCACGAACCTAGCTCTCCACTACATTACTGGCTGCCGTTCGCATCTATAGGTAGGTTTTCTAAAAGGACTCAGGAAAAGTTGCCATAGAGAAGTGGCGCCCAACGTGGGGCTCGAGTACACTTTAATTTCAATTGTATCTTATTTTTATTTTATATTTGGAGAGGTGGCTCAATAAATTTCCCTTGCATAATATTGACTACTTAGGTATTTAGATATTTAGATTGAACTTACACGCTTTGGTTAACTTAAGGTATATTTTTATTTTATTCTCTGATTTTTGCATACCAATTTGAAATTTGATGTATTACAGTATATAGGGTCCTGCAAAACTTTGAAGTTTGTTAAATTACAGTGTCTTATTCTTGTGTAACGAATTTTGAGCCAATATATCGATTTATATTTTGATTTTTGATAAAGTTTTGAACTGTTTTTGAACACTTATTTTTTTT